>JAJDFE020000513.1:0-27442 GCA_021527465.2 Geoglossum glabrum | reverse complement strand
GTTGGAAGCGGTTTTGGAAGTCTGACGCGGCTATGAGCCTCCTTTGTGGGAGCCTCATTGCTAGTGCCTTACAGAAATGGCTGTTCAATCATACATTTATGACATTAATTCTGGTAATAAAGCAGAAAATAACATAGTCAGAAATTGACTTGACCTGTGGGTTGGGTGAAAATTAATTCCTGTAATAAAAGAAAAAATAACACGAAGGAATAGACCCTGCAAGCAAAGTAGGTCTCTACTTGAGTGGGTTCCCTTGCGTGACTCAGAGCAAAACAGAGCAAAATATCATATTCAGCTCCTTGCAGTACCACGAGCATATCGCTAACAACTATCAAGTCGGCCAAACTAATCGAGAGAGAGTATAGTCGCTGGGGTGTCTCCTCGATGCCTTTCTCAAGCCTCCTAGGCATGAAAATAATTGGGAGTCTATCTTCCTCAAAAATAAGGATTGGGTTGGATTTTAGACTATTTACTATATATATTTAACTATGAACTGTTCAGTAGAAGACTGTGCATATAAGTAAATATTTCTAACTATATCTTATATAGGATATTAGTAATGAGTTGCTTGGTGGCTAAGTCTAACAGTAATCTAGTTCAAGCTCTCAAGTTCTGCTTATATAAGGTGCTAATAATGAAACTCTTATAAGAAGACTTCCAGTCACATTAGACTACTCAAACCACTTCTAGCTGCTATTATAAATATAGATTCTAGTTGCTTGAAAAGTAAAGTTAGATTATATAAGGCACTAGCAATGAGGCTCCTATAAAGGAGGCTCATAGCTATGTCGAACTTCCAAAACTGCTTCCAACTGCCAGGCAGCGCAACGACGTCAGACCTCCACAAAGATGACATGATCCATAAGCAAGCAACATTTGTAACCGTATATAACTAACAAGTAAACAACAGAAGCAGCTTCCTATCTTTATTGATAAAAACGTCTGTAAGACCGTAGTGTGGATCTTAGGGCTTAGCTAGTAGTGTGACGGCTTATAGACGATAAAGGCTCTTCGATGTAGAGTCGTCGTAAAGTATTCTTAGAGACAATATAATGAAGTTAGATCAGCAGAAGTACTCTTGATTCTGTAATGTAGAAGAACTAATCGCTGCCCATTCTACTATGGGCAGCGGACTGCTTAAATACATAGTTCAGCTGGCTCCCCGACGGCTACCTCATTCTCTGATCTGACTCTCATTGTTTTGACTCTGCCTGCTATCGGCAACGTCGTCTACTACCGGCGATGTCGTCGGATCGGTATCGACTGTTTTCAGACGTCGCTCTTCTGGCATACCGTTTTCGTAGCGACGTCTTTGTCAATGGATGTAGAAGGCTGCTTCCGTTGTTTGCTTGGCAGTTGTATGCGGTTGCAGATGTTGCTTGCTTATGGATCATGTTATCTTTGTGGAGGTCTGACGTCGTTGCGCCATCTGGCAGTTGGAAGCGGTTTTGGAAGTCTGATGCGGCTATGAGCCTCCTTTGTGGGAGCCTCATTGCTAGTGCCTTACAACGTCGCTATGAAAACGGTACGTCAGAAGAACGACTTCTAAAAGCAGTTGATACCAATTCGACAACATCGCCGGTAGCAGACAACATCGCCAGTAGCAGATAACATAGATGGTAACAGAAAGAGTCAAGACAATGAGGGTTAGATCAGAGAATGAGGTAACCATTGGGGAGCTGAATGAACCATATATTTAAGCAGTCCGCTGCCCATAGTAGGATGGGCAGCAATTAGTTCTTCTTACTCTATAGAATTAAGAGTACTTTTACTGATCCAAACTTCGTTATATTGTCTTTAAGAATACTTTATGACTTTATGTTGAAGATCCTCCATCGTCTCTAAGCCGTTACATTACTAGTTAAGCCTTAAGATCTATGCTATAGTCTTATATTTATTAAGGGTTGTGGGTAACTTAATAGTTAAGTTATTGGTAGACATAATATTAAAAAGCAAGAGGATCAATTTTAGTATGTAGAAGAACTGATTACTGGCCTTCTCCTGAAGCTCAACTGATTGACTAAATATAGTAATGGGAACTCTGCAGGGTTACCCTGCTGTATGGTATTGCTGCGGCTAATACAAGCTTCTAATATTGTATTATAATCTTATATAATTCTAGTATGTAGAAAAACTAATAACTAACCTCCTTCTGAGGCTTAGCTGATTGACTAAATACAGTAATGGAAACCCCACTGAGTTACCATACTACATAATATAACTGTGCCCAGTGTAGCTCTCTGACAGTTTTCTTGTTGTGAGGTAGCTACTGAGGTTGTAGTTAATGCTTGCCGATTGATTGATTGATTGATTGATTGATTCATTACGCCGACCCAGCCGCCCTAGTGGCAGCTATGCGGACATGTTCTATGTTCTGATATCTGCGCCTATGGACTGCTGCGGCCGCTGGGTGCGCGCGGATTTCGCGCGCGGGCACGCGAATCCGCGCTCCCTGCTGCTTCCTACCTGCTCGCGCATGCCTATGGTTCGATCGATCCGTTGGCCCATTGGCTACTTAATTCATTGCCTCTCTTCGATTTTTTTTTTTTTTTTTTTTTTTTTTTTTCCCTCCCCATTGAGCTGCTGTCGCAGCGTTGTCCTGTGGTCCTGAGCGCATTTTCTGCCTTCAGAGCCTTATCGATTCCATGTTGCTATTGAGAACTCACTGTTCTGCCTGTTCTGTCGTATTGCAGCTCCTAAATTGCCCAAGGAGCCCTGTTGCCTTTAAGAGTTTTGTGGCTTTGATGGCGTACTTTGGTGTACTGAGAATCTTCCTTAGGCTTGTCGTTGTTATCCTTCTTTTCCTCCCCTTCTTGTCTTCCTCAACCCATATCTGGTCCCTTAGCTGGGCTTGTCTTCTGCAGTTCAGTAGGACGTGTGCTACTGTTTGCGTAGCTTGCCCACAACCGCACCTGTCATCCTCGATGTCTGGGACTTCTCTGCTGTATAGGTATTGGCGGAGCCCGATCCTGCCTGTGCGCATTTGCACTAGAATTGAGCTGAGTGGTTTGCTTAGCCCTTGGTGTAAGTCCAACACCCTTTTTGTTGGCCTTGGTGTGATCTTGAACAGGTCCCGTCCTCTGCCCTCGTTCTTCCAGGTCTCTTCCCACCTCTGTTGGGTTGACCTATGGATAGTCTGTTGTGCTGCTGCCCTTAGACATGCCAGCTTTCCTGGTAGCGGTGCTATCTCATTTGTGTCAATCTCCTTTGTCTTCCCATTTCCGCATCTGATTTCTCTCCATCCTGTGGCTTCCTTTGCTGCTTTGTCTGCTGCTTCGTTGCCCTCGATGCCTTGATGCGCTGGTATCCAGTAGAGGTCTAGCTTTTTGCTTGTCTATTGTAGCTGGTTTAGGAGCTGGATGATCTGAAGTGTTATGTATTGACCTGATGATTGTCCTGGGTTCCTTGTGTTCTTGAGTGCTGCCTGGCTGTCTGAGAAGATCACTATCCTTTCCTTGTCTGTCTCAGTTGCCCATTCTAGTGCCATACGGATGCCCTCCAGTTCAGCTGCGTAGACTGTTGATGTTGCTTCTGTTCCCATAAAGGCCTGTTTGGTTTCTGTCTGTAGGATAACCGCTGCTGCCCCAATCTTCCCATTGATTCCGCTGCCGTCTGTATATACTACCAGGGCATCCTCAGATGTTGACTGGATGTTGTTGTGCTGTTCTATTGCTGCTTTTGGGTCATCTTCTATTGTGACTGACGGTGCCTTCCACTATGGTGGTATAGGGTAGGGGGTTCTCTTCTCTAGGTTGTCCACAATCACCTGTCCTAGCTGTGAGCTGCATCGGTTGTAGTGTTTTTCTAGAGGTGTCCAAAGCTGCCTAAAGAACCTCCAGTCCTCTCCTAGTCCTAGTCGGTTAGGTGTCTGTCGGATTCTGTGTATTTGCGCGTATGTTGGGCTGGCTACTATCCTCATAAATGAGTTTGTGGCTGTTGTCTCCAGTCTTAGTCGGATTGGCATAAGGAATGTTTCCACATCTAGGGCTGGAATTGACGTTGCTCTAAAGGCTCCTGTGATGATTCTCGCTGCCCGATGTTGGAGAGTGACTAGCTTTCCTACTTGTCTTGTTCTGTGGTTGCTCTCTTCTGCCGCTGGGGTGTACCACGCTGAGCATCCATAGAGTATTTGTGGGACTATCATAGCGTTGTATACTTGTCGTATCCCTCTGTAGCTTGTTCCCCATGTTGAACCTGCTAGGCGTGCTAGTGCTGCTAGGCCTGCTGCTGTTCTTGCCTGTATGTGCTTTATATGCTGGTTCCAGTTTAGCTTAGAGTCAAGGATGATGCCTAGAAATCGTCCGTGTTCTGAGGGCATGATTGGTTCTGAGCCTGGGATCTGTATGGAGAGCTGGGAGTAGGACCAGTTCCACTTTTTGGGGATGTGTATAAGGCAGTATTTAGCAGGGTTGAACTTAGATGCATGTTTGCGCTCCCAGTCCTGACATCGGGCATAGCATGCTTCCAGCTTTCTGCAGTTTTCTTCTACCGTCTCGCTGGTTGCAATGATGCTCACATCATCGATATATCCTATTGCTGATGTCTTTGCCCTTGTGTCCTCACAGCTGTCAAGGAGGTCTGCGTTATAATATAGGTACAAGATTGGCGATATTGGTAAGCCTTGTGGGATTCCTGTGTTGGTGTCCATTATCCTTGAGGTATATTCGTTAAGGCGGATAGTTGTTGTTCTTTCTTTTAAGAAGCCTTGTATGCACTTGATAATTTTGGGGTCGATCCTCCGTTTGTGTAGGTTGTGTAGCAGCCGAGGGTGTGAAACATAGTCAAATGCTCCTGAGACGTCTAGGCATAGGACTGAGGTTGCCCCGCCTGTGGCATCTATGTTCCATCCTGCCTTTATTCTCTCTATGAGTAGGTGGATTGCGTGCTCTGTTGACGATCCTTTCCGGCCTCCTAGGTGGGTTGGGGGTAGCAGTTGGTGGATTTCTGTGACGTAGCTGACTCTCTGTGCTAATACTGCATCAAATATTTTCCCTATTGTGTTTAGGAGTGCCACTGGGCGGTAGGCCTTAACCTGGGTATAGTCCTCCTTTCCTGGCTTCCGCAGTACTACTGTGATAGACTTCTTAAAGTGTCTTGGGTAGTGTCCATTGTCTAAAGCTGCATTGAAGATTGTTGTCAGTGCTGGTAGAAGGATTGTGGTTGCTGTCTGTAGAGCCTTCATGGGTATCCCATCATCTCCTGGAGCTTTGTTTGGTCTGGCCTTTCTGATTGCTTGTTCTATCTCCCAAGGGGCTATAGGTGGTAACCTGATTGGCTCTGGGTACTCATACCCTACTAGGTCGTCCAGGTCTGCTTCTGGGGGTTGGGGGAAAAAGGTTTCCTTTAGTAGCTCTGCTTTCTTTGGTGGGTCTGATACCAATTCTCCCTCTTGGTCTCTGAGGGGTGCATTGTGTGCTTGCCTTTGTCCTTCGTTTCTTGCCCATCTTGCTACCTTCCAGAGTCCTGCTATTGAGGAAGAGGCCTCTTCTATGCGCTGCCTATGTGCCTGTCTGAGCACCTTCTTGATCAGTCTGCCCTTCCTGTTCCTAGCTTGCCTATAGGCTTCCCATGCCTCTGCTGTGCATAGTGTCTGGTATTGCCGTCTTAGGCGGCGAGCTTCCATCTGTGCCTCTTTGACTTCTGGGGTCCATCCTGGTATTGACCGTGGGCAAACTTTCGCTGTTGGGACTGCTTCCTCAATCGCTGCTGTGATGGCTGCTACTACTTTTGCTGTGAGGTCATCTATTTCCTCTGGGCTTTCTGCTCGTTGTGGTGTTGGGAGCCTTTCCATAATGGTTTGTATTAGCAGCTCTTCGTCTAGCTGGTGCCATAGCCTTCTGCTTGGTGCTAGCCTGGTGTAAATGTTGACTCCCACTATCGTTGATACTGCTAGGTGATCTGAGTCATGGTCCAGCTCCTTATCTGCTAGTCCACAGGTAATGACACTGTCAGCGATTAGTGATGTAGCAAATATTAGGTCGATTGTTGTGTGTTGGTCCCTTTCCTGTCGTGTTCGTGTTCCTGGTGGTAGCAGCAGCTGTAGCTGGTTTGCTTCTGCCAGTGATAGCAGCTCGTCTGCCTCTCTATGTGCCTCCCGTTGGTCAACTCCTCCCCAGTGTGGGTGATGGAGGTTGAAGTCCCCTAGGACAATGTGCTCCCTATGGTCTCCGTATTGCTGTAGTGTCTGAGATAGGAGGGGTAGTGTCCCATATGGGTTGTCTGTCGAGGGGCTAGGGTTGTATACATTGTGTATATGTATTGTCCTCTGGTCTTCACCTTCTTGTAGCTGTAGGGTCACTGTGCATAGGTCTGGGGAGTGGTGTGTATAGCTCCATCTTCCTTGTAGTTTGCGGTTGATAAAGAAGCATACCCTTGTGGTTGCTGTCTCCTGGTATATGAGGTCAAACCGATCCTTTACTGGGTGGTATGTTGTATGTTGGAAGGGGTTTTTCCATGGTTCCTGCAGTGCTATTATATCATATTCTAGGGCCTTCTCGTCTGTGAGGAGGCCTGCCATTACTCGTTCCCGTGATCTCTGAACATTGTACTGTAGTATTGAGAGGGTGCCCTTATCTGCCATTACTCAGACATGTCTGTGTCCAGCGCTGTTGTGTCCTGGGTCTGCTGTTCCACTCTCCGCTGGCTGTTTTGTGTCTCTTGTTCTAAGTTTTGAGAGATCATTTCCATTTGGCTTGACAACTGGGTTGCCAGTTCCTCTTGGGTACTTCTTTGTGTCCCTATCTGTGCCCCTTTCCGTGGCCTCCCCCTCTTGGCCACAGCTGACCTCTGTATTCTGCCTTTGTCTCCTTCTCTTTGTCTTAGTGTTGCTACCTGTGTTCTCTGTGGCCTGCTGATTGATATGAGGGTTGGATACTCCTCCTCATTGTCTGTCCTTTCACTATTGCTGTTTGTTGGTGTTTCTCTTGGGTTTGCTGCCTCCGCTGTAGATAGTGTGCCTGCCTCCTTATGTGTGTGGGGTCTGTTGTTGCGTGCTGTCTCTAGTTGGAGATATGCTTCCTTCCTTATGCTGCAGTGGGGGCTCCAGGCTGGGTGTTTCCCTCCGCAGTTGGCGCACTTCGGTTCTGGCTTTGGCCTTCTCCCTTTTTCTCCACATCCCCTTGAATCATGGTTGCCTGAGCAGAAGCTGCAGGTTTCCATGGCTTTGTAGTGAGTCCCTATGTGTCCATACTTTTGGCATCTGAAGCACTGCTTCAGCTTGCAGGAACGGTCATAAAATTCGCAGGTAAAGAGTTGTGCCCCTAGGACCAGTTCATTTAGTATTGCGTTGTCTGCATGTTGTGGGTTGTCAAACTCCACTACGATGGTGGATGCTCTCTTCCCTCCTCTGTCCTTCTTTAGCCACCCTGAGTATGTGATCCTGGCTCCGTATAGGCTAGAGTTGTTTCCTATGATGCGGTCTAAGATGTCTTTGGTGTTGGTTGCGTCTATTTCTGTGCTGATCCCATGTACCAGTATACCATAGGTTGGCACGATTACTTTTGCTGTTCCTCCAATTGCCTTTTCCCATTCTGCCCGGTGTCGTATAAGGCTTTCTGTGTGCTCTCTGTGTTCTGTGTATAGTGTGAGGTCTCCGCTTGGGTGAGTCTTTACTGCCTTGATTGCTATGTCGGCTTTTCTGAGGTCTCTATTTTTGCTGTTCTGGATTGCCTGGTTAATGCGATCTTTTAACTGTTCTCTAGTGGCTGTCTGCGCTTGACTATTTGGGTCTTTATTGTTGACCTTGACTACTACTTGGCGGTCTTTCGGTATCGCTGGGGTTGGCTGTTGCAGGGGTGTCTTTAGCGCCTTGGCATATGTCTTTGACTGCACTCCGATGCTTATGGGTGTTGCAGGGCCTCCTGCAAGGCTGTCTAGGGTGTTCTTGATTAGAATGACGTTCTTCCGGAGGGTTTCATTGGCCTTCTCTGCTGTGTGTAGGTCCGTTTGCAGTTCCTTGAGCGTTGGTTGGTCCTGGTTCTTTCTGATATAGGCCTCGATACTCTCAAATATCAGGTTGACTATGGTCCAGGGGGGCGATTTGTCTCTCCTGCTAGTTGTATTCCTGAAGCTGCGCACTGCTGCTATGTCAGCATTTATTTGGGTGGCATGGTTCCCTTCATTTGAGGGCTGGTTGCCCACTCGCGGCCATGGTTCGCTACTCGCCATGCTGTTTGGCACTGGGCTATGCCTCGCAGCTGGGTTCTAGAGTAGTTTCGTCTGCGAATATGTGCAATTGATCAGGTGGTGGTGGTTGGTTCCAAGAATTCGATTTCTTCTATGTGTGGTTGTTTTTGTTTTCGTTAATGCTTGCCGAGTTTGATGACTGGATTACGTAAGTTCGGATTAAAAAAAAAATGAAAAAATAAAAAATCTTTTTAAAAAACGCCTTGTTCGCGAATGCCAACCACCACACTCGACAGAGCATATACCGCCCAGCTGCTGGCACCATGACGGGAGGCACAATCACCGGCGTCGTCGTCTCTGCCGGTAAGATGATGAAGACTGTCAAAGTCCGCGTTGCCAATCAGGTCTGGAACAATCATATCCGAAAGGTACATATATAACCCTCTGCGCCTGCTCTCAACATGTTCATCGTTTTGTTAAGCTCACGAGAACAGCACTTCACCCGCCCAGTAAACCATATGGTTCATGACCCTTCGTCCTCCCTCTGCGAAGGGGACATTGTGCGGATCGCTCGTGGCTGGCGCACTAGTAAGCACAAACGTCACATTGCGACGGAGGTTGTGGCTGCCTTTGGCACCGAGCCGAGATCACCGTTGCCGCGGCTGGAGGACCTGGTAGCAGAGAAGGAGAGGCGGAGGGAAGAGAAGCGGAAGAGGAGAGCGGCGAGGGCAATGGGGTTGCTGGAGGACGGTGGCAGTAATCGCGGAATAACGAGAATCGGGGAAGTGGAGTCGGAGGAGGTACGGTAGCGGAGGAGGGAGCGTGCAAGACTTGAGCTAGTTTAATTGGTAGTTCGGAGCTGGTTTTGCTCTTGCCGCATAAGCCGGTGGATTTTTTACTTGGTTTGATAGTGCTGTACGGAAGCAGATTGTATATACTGTATCGGGTCCTCTTCATTCTTTGGAGCATCAGGTTCGTGCGGCGTACGAGTGAAGGAGCTGCACTATGTGCGTCTAGCTGTGCCTCCTCTCTTATAGAGAAGCCGGGGAAAGGGGTCTTTCTATGATTGTCAGCCGGCGCCGCGGTTTTGCTCTTCTACTCCTGGCTCTTTTTGCCCGGACGAAGGTTTTATGAGGATTCATATTGCGCTAGGTAGCACTGCTTGCGCTACCTAATGAATATCGATCTCCTGTAGCCTTATCTAGCATACCCAGTGGCATGGGCCATCATATCCCCTACAGGCCCAGAACAACCGTTGCGCCACATGACCAAGGACCCTTGTGCTATTAACAATTCTATCGTCTTACTTGAATCAACCACCCCTCTCTCCAAACTCCCTTGCCCATTCCTCAAATTCCTTCAATCCCTGTTTGCTTACGCTGGGGCGGATATTGACGAGACTAGCTTCAAAGTCCCGAAACTGGATGGGGCGGATCTGGTCCATGGACATGTGCAGTAGCGCCTCACCGAGACTCCGGAGTGGCCCCATAGCAGCATCTTTGGCGAGGGCTGTGATGTCTGAGCCTGAGAAACCTGTGGCGTGTATACATTAGGCATGTGGGTGTCTTTTGCTGACACTTGCGAGGGCTTACCGTCCGTCAGATCAACTAGTCTCTCGATATCCTCTGTACTTAATTCATGTTTCTGGTGACCTAACAAATTCCATAGCTGTGCTGCCCTTGTGCTTCCCTCTGGCAAGGGGATGTACTGTCTCCGCACAAACCGTCTCCTAGCAGCTTCGTCAATGGCCCAGGGTAGATTAGTCGCTGCGAGCACGAGTACTCTACTCGCGTCACCTTTCTCCTTTTCGGCAGCACTTTGTTCCCTCCCTGCTGCCGCCCGTTGGAGGTCTGACCACTGTATCAAGAATTCCGTTTTGATTCGCCTCGTGGCCTCATGTTCACTAGACCCTGATCGGGAGGAGAGGAGCGAATCGATTTCATCAACGAATATAATAGAGGGTGCTAATGCTTTTGCGAGTTGGAAGAGCGCACGTACAAGTTTCTCAGACTCCCCAAGGTATTTAGATGTTAGGCTGCTTGCAGAGATGGAAAAGAAGGTGGATTTCGATTCTGTGGCTACGGCTCGAGCAAGCATCGTTTTGCCGGTCCCTGGAGGGCCGAATAGTAGCATCCCCCTCGCTGGCTCTCGCAACCCCATGAACAAGTCGGGCCGTAGGAAAGGGTAAACCACAGCTTCTTTCAAGGCAAGTTTTGCAGCATCCAAGCCGGCCACATCACTCCAGTGGACTTCGTCTCCCTTCGCAACAATCTCATTGAAAATCTGCTTAGCGGCTGTTTCATCCACGCCCTTTGGCAAATTTTTCAGTATACGTTCAATCCTACCATCTAGAGCCTTTGAAGATGGTGATAGGGGTGGACTCGGTGAATTGGGTGACTCTGCAGATAAGGAGACTGGGTCCGATGGACACTCAACGGCTATTGGGTCTTCACTCTTCCTACGAGGGTTACGCCGCCATATGTTATTCCTATTCGGGCCATAGCTAGCACTTCCCTCGTCATTGCTAGAAGAGAGCGAACCGCTCTCTTGGTGATTGTGACGACTTCGGTGGGGCGGGGAACTGCTGTGCTGGTGTTTGATTCGCGAAACGTCTTCCGGTAACTCCATAGGGTATGAATTACGGCGTGGAGATCGTGATCTAAAAGGTAGGTTGGCGTTGTTCGCCGAATCAACCTGGAGAGGATGTCCGGGATTGGGTGTCGGCGGTAGCCTTTTAAGTCTATCCGTATATTCTGGAAATTGGTAAGAATCTTGGATACTGATTTGGCGTGGAGGGGATCTATTTCTAGAATTTGATGTTGAAAGCTTCTCCGTGTACCCCTGCTGTGGACCAGTTGACGGGCCTAGGGACGTCAGGTCTTCTATGGTTTGAGGTCGCAGGCCATTTTCTTCCCCGAGAAAATACTGTTCCGGATTTGTGGATGTCGGTTCATATAGTCGAGGCACACTCTCTTCCACCCCGGCTCTCAGCGGTGGGCTGGCTGTAGAGCTGACTTGTCTTAGCGGCCCACCGCCAATCCCATGTGGGTATGCAGGATCTTCATATCCGCATGCCGCCCTCCTAGGTGGTTCGTCTGGACTCCCGCTATAACTTTCGCGTGTAAAAGTTGTCACTGTGCTACCAGCCCCGCCATCCCCCGAGCCTTGGCCGAAGCGTTCACCTGTGGTTTTAGATATCGAGCCCCAAGCTTGCGATGCTGCCTTTGCGGCGGCAATGCCACTTTCTCTCCGCTGCCCGCTGTGCTTGGGGACTTGTGATGCCCTCTTTCCGTCCCTACCAGCTCTCAATGTCGTAAGTAGAACACTCTTTTTCTCTGGGCTTGGCGTACGGGATATTTTCTTCTGTGGGACAGGGAGTGATGGTGGGCTGGGGAGCTTAAGTCCAAGGCCACTGAACTGCCCAGATGTCCGGGGGCGAGAGACGTCAGGACCAGAGCTCATTGTGGTCAGAAGGGCGGGTCTCGATGCGGAAGCTGGCCGTGAAAGATCAGGATAGTTGAAAGCAGGCACACTTCCCTCGCCTATAGTTCCACGCCCCTGCTCCAGTGATGTTCTCGATGTAGGCGCGGAGGTGGTTTTGGCCACAGATAAACGGCTCGACGAGCTCTCCGCATCTAGGTTGGAATCTGCTCGACTCTGGCGAAGCGCTTCTAGAAGATCGACGCGTTCCTTGCATTGCAGTTCCATCTCATGGAGTGAATCCTGGAGGGCTTTATCTGCCCCAGACTTTGGGCGAGAGTTAGGAGGCATGCGATATGCATTGTGGTAGTAGATCTGGTCGAGTGCGTTGCGCCACGAGCGCAGGGCTTCTGCCTCATTGTTCTGCGAATTTGGTCAGCGTGGAGAGCCCGGACTAAGATAGCTCTCCAACATGAGGCGCTATGGAGGCTAGGGCGTTTACGAACTTGGCCTTCAAAGTAGATGGCTGTGGAGCATGTACGGTAGCACTCGTCATACGTCTTCTGGAGCGAAGACGACTGCTTGCTGCGCATCATATACTCGGTTTTGGGGATTGCTCGGGTCCCCAAATCTAGGCACACGGTCGGCCGGCTGGGGACTGTAGTTCATATGAGGCAACTCGTTGCAGGGCAATGTGGAGTCGTTGGACGTCGGAGCAACCTCGCCAATGACGTCGGGCCTGCTGGTAGGTGACAATGGTGTATCGCGTGTAAGACCTTGGGTAGAATGAGAGGATGTGATGCAGCCGTTGATATTACGGGCCGGGTCGAGCCCGGAATTGCTACGGTGTGTAGTGGGGAGCAGTGGGGAGCAGTGGGAGAAGTGCTATAAGTGCCTCGTGGTGAGGGTCGGACTAGAGGCAGCGCGTAGCCAGCGGTTGGCTGTCGATGTACCCGGCCCCGTGGCGCGCAGTACGGAGCGCGACACGGCGTACGTGTGCACTCCTCAAACCGCCCTATTTTTGGACGGAGCACAACGCTGCGTCGCAATAATGGGCTTGTTTATGAGAGGATTCACCTGGGGCTACCCTCCACCCAGAGGCTGAGAAGAAACCTAAGAGTACATACATAGGGACATTCTTTGACAATTTTGCTTGGATCAGGGGACGAGCCGGGGAATAACGAAACGCCAACGAGATGACCTCGAACGATCAAGCGGACAGTCCCATAGAAAGAAATATGGCAGCGCCGCCCGTCTAGAATGGTACATTCATGAGATCTTGCGCGAAAACATTGAGAGACTCTTCATCCAATGCCCTAGACGCCCTGCTCAAACTTAAGGGCGCGAGCGTAGAGATTTAACTTCTCCATGGTAAACTTTTGGTTTTGGTCTTTGTGACGGGTGGAAATAGCGAGGTCGATAGTCAACGGCAACCAAGTCGAAGTTCGATCACAAAATGTACACTGAGTTCGGAGGTGTGGGTGTGGAAAAACACTATTGAGGTGGTGGTTTCTCGCCCGTGAAATAGTACCTGGGGCAGACGATTAGTACCCATAACCCAGATCCGAGAAGCTTCTGGTACGAGGAGACATACTTCGCCATCTCGTAGGAAGTCCAGCAAATAGCCGTGCTGGGCATAGTTGTTACAATTCTTGGTCTCAGGCCCCGAAGGAAACCCGTGAGCCCGTTGCGCTCGTGGATGATCCTCGCTGCCTGCCACAATCCCTTGCAATTCCGAATCTCTGCATCCCGAGCGGTGCCTCTTGTTTGTAGCAATGTCTTGATGACATCTAATGGTGTCGTGATCCCCGCGGCGAATGCGCCTGCTAGGCCCCCCGCGAGACAGTGTGTCAATGGATCATATTTCCTTGACGGATTGAGGACTCTAGATAGATACTCATATGCGGAGAATTGGGTGGCAGTAAAAGGCACAGTCATGGCGAGGGTTGTGGGGTAGGATACATAGAAGGCAGTAAGACCTTCGGTTTTGTAGACGGTACGAGCACAGTGAGATATAGATTTATAGACGGAGCCGTGAACTTGCATCCGTTGTTTAATAACTTGCGTAGGAAGGTCAGCCTCGCAAGCGGTGGTCCTGGTGTTTTCCGAACTCACCGTCAAATGGGTTCATGAGGGCATCACTTGCTATGGTTGCACATGCCCCAGCAGTTGCTAGCGTAGGATGTTAGGGAAATTCGTTAAAAATGGAGGGCCAGATATTTACCGACTGCGAAGAAGTGGTGGTCGTTGCCAACATTACCACCCAAAGACTGTTTTACTGCCTCATATGTGGCAAAGTAAACTGCGTGTGCAGGCCCTGTTGTCGGCTTCTTAGGACAGTTCTACTCAGTCCAAGAACAAGTAGCGCACTTACCCGCTCCGAGAGCAACGCTTGTTACACCCCTCCAAAGAGTACGCGCGCCCTCAGTTGACGATATCTGTGCGACAGCTTGGGCAATTCCCGTGTACACCACCGAGGGTGATGGGTTCACAACTTGCATACGGGTCTAGGAAGAACGGTGAGCAATCCATCCATGGATTCGGTAGTTCGCCTGACCTTGACGGCATCGACCGGATACATGACCGTGTGTTCCTATTGTGAAGATTAGCTGCTGGAATTTAACGGAAGAAAACAATATCGTCGGTGGGGGACTCACCATGATGCCCGCAAACGCACCTGCTGCCAGGTTCGCGAGGAGGGAGGTGTTCGGTGGCAGTGCTTCATATCTAGGTCGCAAAGTCAGTGGCATTCTCGCAGGACCAGGCCAGAGAAAGCCGTACTCGTACTCAATATCTTCGACCGGTATGGGGTCATGAGCAGCCATATGGCTGGACTCTAGAGCCACTTTGTAATAAGTTGCGGGTGGCGTTGTAAAAAGCGCTCTCGTTGTAGGAGTGAGGCCGGGCTCTTGGAAAAGGGTTTAGAGAGGGTTCTTGGGGTATGAAGGAAGCCCTGTTGCGATTGAGCTTATGCTTTCGTTGCTGTATGCGAGATGGAGAGTTCTGGGGGTTTTACAAAATATTTTTGAGGCTCTCGCTAGTAATAGACCCCGACGATTGACCCGGACGGACCCAATCGCCGTCGTAGACTCGTGAACGGCACTTCTCTGTGCATTTTGCCCGACTTCTGATTGGGGCCTCGTCCCTCTTTGGCTCTTCAGGAAGCAAGTCTCAACACACAGAGGCAATGTACAGCACTTATGGCACTGCATGCTGCGGGAGTAGGCCGAGGCAGAAGATGCGACTATTTGCAACGCAGTTGGGGCAAAATTGAGGGCAAAGTATCGTGACTACGTGGTGATTTGGGAGATGGAATGGAGAACTAGGTTTTTTCCTCGCCATTTTTCAATTCAACCGTCGACGGATTCAAAACACAGGAGACTGAAGAATAACATCGTCACACAAACTCCCTCCTCAAGGCACTCCAAACACCATGCACTTCCAAATCAACGCGTAATGTACTCTTTATTCTCGATAGTAACACTCTTCGTCTGGGAGGGCGCACATTTTGTCAGACTCTTGTCTGCCTGGTGGTTTAAAGCACAAGATGTTCGTACGTACCATATGATTTACCTTGTAGACACCTACTAGCCTTGATGCTAACTCGAACATGTTATTTCTTAGCGAGATCACGATGAACTGTGCGTTTTTAGTTCTTTCTTTTATATAACTGGCAACGATGGAGACCTGTCAATGTGCCAGTCCGTCAGCTACAGAGAAACACACAGGCGTGCATTGCTGCACCTTGAGGATTGCCCAACTCACGTTTCTAAAATCCAGGGCTGCGTCTATCTCATCCATGACGTACAGCGGCGTAGGCTTGTAGTGGTGCAGCGCGAACACCAGGGCCAGGCTGCTCAGTGTCTTCTCGCCTCCAGAGAGATTCGAGATGTTCTTCCAGGATTTCTTGGGAGGCATGACGCTAAAGAGGATGCCCTCGGAAAATGGGTCAAGGGAGTCGACTAGTTCCAGCTCGGCGTTTCCACCCATAGTGATCATTTGGTACATCTCCTTTAGTCGCAGAGAGATCGTACTAAAGCCCTCCATGAACTCCTCAAGACGTCGTTTGCGGAGGTCGTCGCATCGCTTTTTGGCTACGTCTCGCGATGTTACTGCGACCTGAAGATCGTTGTTCCTCGTCGCGTGCTCTTCTACACGGCGGCGGTATTCCGCCAGGACACCAAGGTCGGCGTTTGAGTTTTGGGTCTTTTCCTCCAAAACTGCGATTTCCCCCTTTAACTCAGACTTGTCCATGTCCGCAAGTTCATCTTTGGTGTATATCGGAAGCTCATCGTTGACATCCTCTTCACCAAGATCACTAGGCCTCATTAGCTTCAGTTCACATGGGCTAAGGGGGAAGCAAACCTAATGTTCTGTAGGGAAAGTTTGCTGAGTTTTTCTTGCCAGTATCTTGATCTTTTCTGGTTTTCCGCGAGAATTTTCTGGTTTTCTTCGATCTTGTTGCGTATCTCAATCTCAACTGCACGGAGTTCATTGATTTCTGCGGTCTTCTCGCCTAGCTCCTCTTTGAGCGCCGCTAGCTCCTCTTTTTTCGTCTCAAGTAGCTGTGGTAATAGGTAAGCATCGTCCCAACAAGTAGCTAGGCGCAGGCCGGAATTTGGTGCTCACCTCCTTTGCTTCCTCTTCTTTCCGCCTTGAGTGGAGTGCAATAGTTGCTTGTCTTTTACATTCCACGTCTAGATCCCCCAACTCCCTAGCAAGGGTTTCTAGTTCGCTCTCAGATTCTGTGTACGTTTTTTCGTACTTTTCTTTTTGCTTCTCTGTCTTGGCCTTTGCAACCTCTGTTGCGGAAATTCCCTCGTTAAGGGTGTTAATCTGCTCCTTTAGCCCGTCCACTTTGGCCTTCTGACTTCGTAGCTTCACTCCACCCACTTCCATAATCTTGTCCTGAAGCAGCTTTATCTCCTCCTCTGCGCCGGCGGTTTCCGTATACAGGTTTTTTAGTTCCTTCTCTAAAAATCCTTTTTTCTTTTCGAGTGCTGTGACTCGATTATCATCCGACTTTAGTGGTTGATGTTCGCTACTTAGCTCCTTCATACGCCGTTGGGCGTCTGTGAGATTCCGACCTGAGCTTTCTATCTCTAGGAGTATCTTCTGCATCTTTACATCCAGCTGGGGTATCTGTTCGTTGAGTCGTTTTAGAGCTTTCTCGAGCTCCCGCTGCTGTTCTTGGAGGTGTTGAAATTTTTCCTCCATTGCATCACGATCAACCTCAAGTTTGGATACCTGTTCATTTGAGGTTTCCGCTACGAGCTTAGAGGACATTGCGCCCCTAGCAACTCGACTCCCTCCACCACTCATGGTACCGGACTTATCAATCAATTGACCGTCTTCAGTGACTACTCTCCACCGCTTAGCCCCATAAGCAATGCGGTTCGCCTGCGCTAGGTCTGTCGCAACTAGGGTATTCTGCATGACGCTGTAGAATGCAGATCTGAATTTCTCGTGTTTCGGCTTGACCAGGTCGAATAACCTGGGAACGTCTTCTGGAGTGTCGATTCCAGACATGTCTCGTTGGGGTAGCCGGTCAAGTAGGATAAACATAGCTCTTCCGAGACTATTTTTGCGGAGGTAGTTGATGCATTGTTGTCCGATTTCCACGGAGTCTACGACGATGTTGTCTAATGAAGGACACGCTGTGGATATCGCGACATCGTATCTCTGATCGATGGTCCCGAGACTGCCGAGCCGGCCGTGGAAGCCTTCAATACGGCCTGACTCCTTGAGTCTCATGAGCCCAGTGAGGACGTTCCCTTGCGTCTGGGTGTTTGCTAGGCTTGCACGTGCCTCCTCTGCTTTCTGTCTCGCAATTGATAGCTGTGACCTTGCGTCTGGCTCCTTTTTTCTGACCTTATCTAGTTCGGCCTGAAGCTTCTGGGTTTCCCTTTCTAGTCCCATCCTATCCGTTTTGCATTCTTCTAATTCGGCAAGTTTCACACTGCGCTCTTCCTCGACACTGTGGATTTTCGCCCTAATTTCCTCTAGCGCCACTGCTCCCGCGTTGCTCTTCTCATGAAAAATATCCAGCTCGCTCTGAGCTACAGCGATGGCGGATTGCTTCTCATTGATCCTAGCATTCCACGGCTCCAGCGACTTCTGCTTTGCTGTGATTTGGTCGGAAAACAGCTGCGTTTTTCCTTTCAAACTGTCTCTGATGCACGCCAGCTCCCCCTCCTCCGTGTCCAAGCTCTTTTCCAGGCTAGCGACTTGATCTCCATTCCGCTTCATGTCGTCAGTGTATTTCTCAACCAAACTAGCGGATTCAGACGCCGCAAGTCTGCTCGTCTGTAAAGCTTTTTCAAGCTTCTTCTGCTTTCCGGTCAGGAATTTGCGCTTCTCCTCAAACTTCACGTTTTCTTTGTCGAATTTCGCCATTTCCTTCAAAACAGACTGTGTCTCCCTTTCTAGAATCTCGTACTCTTTGGTGTTGTGTCTGAAACTCTTTTGTAGTTCCTTAATTTCATCCTCATGCCCGTGGTGTTTCCCGAGTTCCTCACTGAGTTGCGACTGCATCCGACCGAGAGCTTCCTCAGTGACCTTAACGTTGTCTCCGCACTCATCGATGTAGACCTGGTATAAGGCAGATTGCTTAAAAGCAAGTTCGTTCTCATCCCTGATGTAATCTAGAGCCTTGTTTTTCTTGTCTTCTAGGCTATTCTTCTCCTTCTCAACATGCTGTACCCTAGCGCTCTTTTCCACACAAACCTCATTTAACGTTTCAACCTCCATGGCAGATTCTTCGATAGGCGATTTGTACTTCGACGTGCCAATTATGTCCTCAAGGTACTCTAAAAGTCCATCGTCGTGTTCATTGGCTGCTTTCGGCTTCATTTGCGCAATTGACTCTACCTCCCCTTGAAGAATCAAGAAGCGCTTGTGATCCAAGTCTACCCCTCTCGCGCGGAGGAGATTGGTCACGGTGGTAAAGTTTGACTCCTGGCCGTTTATGTAGTATTTGCTACTGTTATTTCGGAAGGCTTTTCGGGAGATTATCAACGATGATTCAGGGATTGCTTCATGGCCTCCACCGGGCTATGAGCCTGTGAGTTTGATGCATCTTAAGCTAGAATCTGCACATACCAGTTCAATGACCTCTTGGAAGTGTACTTCAACCTCGCAATATTCGAGATTAGAGTGTACCGCAGAGTTATGTATCAATGCTGATATTTTGCCCTGCCTCATCTTGCTGGCTCGGAAACCAAATACAAAGAGTAGTGAATCGATAACGTTAGATTTTCCGGAGCCGTTTGGGCCAACTACAGAGGAAAAGGATGCGTGAAATGGCCCGACCTCCTGTCTGCCAGCATAGCTTTTAAAATTGAGGAGGACCAAATGAGTAATGACTATCCTCGGAACAGGCCCCGAAGGCCCTTCTGCCTGCGGTATCGTCAACGGCCTAGTCCGCAGGACAATATCAACAGGCTTTTCCGCCGGCAGATCCGCTGTCTTGGCATCTGGACTACCTTGCAGGCTACTCGGGGTGTCGGGGCGATCGTTTAACGTGATGTTCGTAATATCCGCCAGCGGCGAACCATGAAGCTGGGGTGGTTCGGGGGTCACCGAGGGCTTTGGAGTTGGCAGCTGTGTGGGACTCTCTGGCGTGGCCGGCATAACATGCTTCTTTACTGGCGCGGATCTCTTCTTCCGCGTCGATAGGGGTTTCTTGGATGGCGAGGCAGGCTCCAAGGCGATAGTGTCCTCAGGATCGAATATTTCGGGTGGGTCAATGCTGTCCCCAGTCTTCGCCCTGCGACTCCGTAGAGCACTCCGCGGGGTGGGTGGGACAGAGTTCGTCGTCTTGCGCCTCGACTGCCGTCTCGGACTGCGCTGGGGTGCAGGCGTGAAATCATCTTCGCTCTCATCGCGCTGCCGCGTTGCTGTCTGCGCGAGCCCATCATCATCCGACGACTCGTCCACAACCACTTTCCGCCGAGCAGCAGCTCTGCGTGATGGCCGTTCTGGCGATAGCGCTGACATGCCTTTGTTTGGCTGTTGTCCGGGTGGGTGTGCGGGTGGATAAATGCTGCTGGGTCGCTGAATGTCTGCGTGTGTGGGCGGCGGGAGACGCGACCGTCAACAAACACCAGAGAGCCTCACGCCGCCAAGCCTCCTGCTGCCCTAGTATCGACATTGTGCTCTGTGCTCTGGATGTACTCGTACATTGTCTCTGTTGTCTGCGTTGCCTGCGTCGTCTCTACATACCCTGTGCTCCGTGCAAAGGAGTATATTGCACTCTGCGCTCTCTAGAGACGGACACGCTACGGAGTGAACAGGGCGGGTACGTATTGCGTATTTCGTATTCGCGATGAACATCGCTGTGTTCGAGGAAGCCTTTCCCTTTGAGCCCGACTATAGCCCCTACGATGGAGACACGGTCGGCAGGATCATCCGTTGCCGCAGCCAGCTGGAGAAAGAACTGTTCTTTGACAAGTTGCTGGCGCTGCTGAACATCGGCAGAGGCAAGTCGTCTGTCCCAATGCGTGTGCCTCATCTTGGCTGATCGTTGGTGTCACAGCACGCGACCTCTATCCTCCTACTTCGATCGAGGGCCTGCGCAACCTGCACAGGAAAATTGTTGCTAGCAAGGCTCCGGAGCACCACAAACAATCTCTCATCTACTATCTCCTCCAAGACTGTCTGGAATACCCCCAAGCTGCAGAGGAGTTTGCAGATGGGTGCCTCATGTCCGAGAAGTTTATCATCTATATGAAAGGGCTGTGGTTTATGGATCAGATGCAATTCGGGGTCAGTTGCTACGTTGCTATTTATCTGCCGCGGATATATTGAAGGCTGTGTTGAGGCTGTGTTGACAAGCGCGCTGGTATCTAGGCAGCGTTGGAATACCTCTCCCACCCGTCCCTGGGCATACCTACCTTTGCCGACGAGATCCTCCTTCACCTCGTTAGGCGAGACAAGAGCGACTTTATAGTCCCGTTGGCGTACTACCACACTGTAAACCCACCACTTACAAGCCGCAATGCCCTGGGTGCATTTTTCGACTGCCTGTGCTGGGTCAGTGTTCCTGAGGCATTCTTCTTCTCTCGCACGCAGCCCGAGACCCTACGAAGATTTCTATTTGAGCAACTAATTAAATTCGTCCTTTCGGGGACAACAACGACCCGCCTTTCGCGCCGAAGAGAACTAGCTGAGACTGAAAGAGCCAACAAGGCCATTGAACTGATCAACTTGCCTTTAACGGAGGAAGAGAATCAGTGGTTTGAAGAATACCTGATGAAAAACAGTGATAATGCGGTCAGGGACGCAAAGGATACCCTACTCATGAGAAGGATTGGCACGGGGAAACTTAACGAAGCTCTTAGGGATCAAGATGGCCTAAATACCGGCAAGTTGGATGGGATCAATTGGGAAGCACTACGACCGGGGATAGAGAAGGGACTTGGTCCGAGGAAGGTATTGGAAGAGATGTTACCTATCGGCCGCTCTGAATAAGCTTTGAAGACAGTGCCGGAGGCAAAATATTTCCCGGGTCTTGTGGTAGTAACCAACGAGTTGTTGTGCTGTACAAAATACATACATTCAATATACCCTACAATATACCCTAAAATATACAGACTTCCCTGATGCGACGGCCAGTCGGAATGGCAATGGTATCCTGTATCCTGGCTAACGGCGGATGCACCCCCACAATGTATTATTGTATATGTGTGTGTTGCATATACGTATGTATTGTACTCTATTGGGTTGTACATGTACATGGCGAGTAGTACAGCTCATAGTGCTATCGCTTGTATAGTGTCAAAGCGGCAAGCGGATGCGATGGAACCTGGATAAGATAAGATAATAATGATCACTACGATTTTATCGTGGGGTTCCTCTTCAGCTCAAATTTGAGTGGCTGGTACCCGATATTCCAGTCTCCAGTCTGTCGCAACATACCAATTCACGGGCGATCTGGATTTTGGATTAGGCCCATCGCGTGCGCCCTTCATCCTACATTCTGGAGTGCCACCGAAATGGCCATCTGTCGCTACTTTCAGCAAGGCAGATGCAAGCACGGAAGTGAGCTACCGCCCTCCATATCACCCTTCTCTTCTTCGCGACTCCGAGCGACATCCAAACACTGACCAATCCATACTATCTCTAGGCAAATGTTGGAATGAGCATGTGGGGCCGGGAGCCACCACGGAGAACCGCTTTGGAGTGCTACAGGGTCTAGGTGGTACCTCTAGTGGTGGGTTTGGAGGTAAGCAGTCGTCCGTCTGTTCCCATTTGGCCTCTCGATCGCGACTATGCCTCTACGCTGCCCCTGTTTCTCGATGCGCGTCGTTTGTCTCGGTTCTGCGCGTCCCACCAGCGTTGCTCGTACCGGGGTGGAAGAGCCAACTGTACTAGCATGATGTGGTGGACAGCGTCTGGTTAACATTTGTCCTTTCTCTCTAGGAACCTCTGGACAAAACCAGAGCCGATACCCCAACGAACTTCCGTAAGCACAATGGCAGACTCGGCTCTCCCGTAGAAACGCGCATGCTCACTCACGATCGTTAGATTTGGACTCAACAAAGACCTCCTCGTTACAGACCTCACGAAAGAGCGCCCACAATGGATTCTCTCAGCATATGGACCAACGAGAGAGGTGCCGATTCAGCTGATGGGTGGCTACCCAAGGGAACAGAGTTTTGAGGAGGCACGTTTGCTACACTATCAAGCAGCAGCATCAGGAAACCCAGCATATGTGCAGCAGGTGGTGTGTACTTTGTCATGCCACTTTCAACTCCTCTAGTGATGTCTCTAATGGGAATTGCTTGCGGACAGACACAGGAAATACAGGGGTTAGTTACTCAAGCGGAACAGCAAATCCAGGCGGTCCTCGGTGACCTCGACGGTGCTGTGAGATATATTATCGCAGCAAAAGACAACCACCCGAATAGATGGGATATCTGCAAAGCATCCTCTGGTGCGGCTGGGCAAGCGGCGATGCAGCCACAATCAGCCGTGGTACGGCCGGCAAGCGCCTTCGGGCAACCATCAGCCATAGGGAATCTCTCCTCTGGATCAACGTTCGGTCAACCTTCAACGCTGAACAATGCCCACGCATTCGGACAACCTTCCCAACGCATTGGTGGCAGTTCTGCATTTGGGCAGCCGTCCCAACTTGGTGGGGCTACTTCTACTTTCGGACAGCCTTCACAGATTGGCGCGGCTCCCGCCGGCTTCGGCCAGCAATCGAGCGGATCAACGTTTGGCCAACCATCTCAGCTTGGCGGATCAGCGTTTGGTCAATCGGCCCAGCTCGGTGGAGGACCGGCCTTTGGAGCTAGACCAGCATTCGGCCAGCCATCACAGGTGGGTGGTAGCTCGGGCGCATTTGGCCAACCGTCACAGATAGGGACACCAGCTAGTTTCGGCCAACCGTCATCGCTCCCACAAGCAGCTAACCCCTTCGGCAATCCACCAGGCCAGATTAACTCTAACCCTTTTGCGGGTGCCCCTACGGGCCCATCCGCGGGCGTATTTGGGCGACCTTCACAAACCCAAATCAACTCATTCATATCGCCTTATCAACCACAGGACTCTCTTGGAACTACTTCGGCTCCGGCGGGCGTTGGTGGAACCTGGCAAAAAGACGAAACCGGAAATCCAGTACCTTTTCCGATAGAGGTGGCTAATCCTTACCCACAAGGTACCAAACTCGTCCATCCAGACCTCCGCACCTACAGTACACGAGACCCATCAAATCGGTTGCTCACCTGGAAATCAAAACCAGTGATATATGTTGGTAATAAGCCATGTTTTGAGAGGAGCCAGGACAAGAAAATGGAGAGAATATCATATCCAGACGGGCCGCCTGCCTACAATAAAGACACGGAACTACCGGAGAACATGTATGATGAGAAAACAAAAGATGCCTATCTATTCATGAGGGACAAGGGGTATTTTAAGGATGATTGGATGCCGAGCTTACCACCGAGACGAGAGTGGTGTAAATGGGACTTTTAGGCAGACGTGTATCGAACGAGCACGGCTGAGACATGACGACTTGTGAAAGTTACTCCCCTGCGAAGCTATGGCTACCGGCGTTCAGGTGAATTACTGGTTGGATATCTGTATTTCACTAATGTACCCCGATTGTGGGGGCTTATTTAGGGAAATTGTATATAGGCAGTAACACATAACAAAATATCTTCAAAGTGTATTTCGATGAGCTGATTTCCTAAGGGGCATAGCAGGTAGATCTCAGGGATTGGCGAACTTGTCTTTGAGAAAATAAACGCCCATCACTGGTGATGTAACCTTGCATTGTATTTCAGAGTGGGTAGTATAAGCCCACCCTACGTGGCAAAATTCCTCGTGTACGAGGCCACGATAGTAAGGCGATTAGTTTATGCCGCAATCGTGACTTCGACCTCTACACCAGCCTCAATGTTGATGATGATCTGCTTGACGACCTCTGTGGGAGCATTAAGACTGCAATAGGGCATGTCAGCGGTTGTGCGATCCCTAAGCGCTGGGAACTAGTAGACTATAGGTGACATACTCAATCAAGCGCTTATGGATTCTCATCTCAAAGCAATCCCATGTCTTACTGCCCTCACCGCAAGGCGTCTTACGAGTTGTAACTTTTAGCACCTTCGTGGGTAGGCGCACCGGGCCCTTGACACGGAGATCCTTGGTTTTAGCGCGCTCGATTAATTCCTGGCAGACCTTCTCGAGTGAAGAGACTTTGCGACTCGTGAGAGTGATGCGGATTTTATGGATTTTCTATGCAAGGGCATCAGTGGTGAGCGGGAGGGGGAATATGAGGCGGACATACTGGGCCTTCCCCGTAATCCTTTTCAGGCTTTTGGTACGACATCCTCAATGGTTGGGGGGCGGTTTTGCTGATGAAACTAGGAAGCACTGTAGTGATTAGTTAGTAGACTTAGTGAAATCAATGGAATGCCAAACCACGCACAATGCGCGACAGCGGATGCCAATCAAGACCTGAACGCAGTGGTTCGGTAAGGTGATGAGAGGCCGTGTTGGCTGCTATGTCTGACGGCAGGATGTTGAGGCTAAGACATTTAGAGAAATACCTGGTGTTGTGGGGCTCGAGGTCTTGGCGGGCGCGGGCAAGCCCTAATCGATAAGGATTCGCGCGACCTCGATGGCATTGCTTACTGTACTGCAACAACCGCTCGGACCCACTCAACAGGGAGGCCCGTCAAAAGGTAAACTGGCAGCCCATCGCTTGCCCCCCACATTATGAAGTTCCCGCCAGTAGCTCCATTTCCGCCAGCGACTCTTCGGGGAGGTGTCACTCCAGGAGAGTGGGAAGCATGTATCGATGCTTGGACTGCCTTGGTTGCCATGCACCTCCGCCTATCTGCACGGGATTTCGCCTCACACTCCATAAAAGATGACTCTCTGGTGGCTTTTCTGACGTCTTACGTGCAGGAGGTACCCAATCTGTCTGGGGATGAGACCTATGTTGGCGGCCTTAAATCACGGTCTCTCCGGCGAGAGTGTTTTCTGCTAGCGCACCGATTCCTATCAGAAGACGGAGTACCGTCGTCACTACTTGACTGGTCTTTTCTAGCAGATCTCTGCTCCACCTACGTAAAGAGTACCAGCCTCCGAGGATTATTTGGAGGACTGTGGAGCCGACATGTAACGTCAATCGAGCCAAGCTTACGAAAACTCAGACAATCTTTGATCAGAGATCTTGAGAATACCAGCGGGGAGAAAACCGAATATTTAGCAAGTACTCTATTCCGCATTGGACCGCTGCTACATGTCTCTCAGGATGTATCAAGATTCTTCATGGTAGGATCGGACTTCTTGGATGCCCTATCCGCTGGTTACATGAATGCACCCCCTTCCCTTCGGAGAAGAATCGTCACAACTACATACCTGGGGTTGATATCACTTTTAGGGGCAACCCCCAACATATCACTATTATTAGACCACCTATATGGCCTAAAGAGCTTAGCAGATAGGGAGAAGGGCCAAAGGGTAGAAACCTTGGTATCAGATCTAGTGACGAATACGCCCCTTTTACGCAAGTTACGAGAAAAAGTCTATGGGACAGACGCGGCGAGAGCCAAGAGCCTTGTTAGTTTATTGGAAGCTTTCTGCAATCCCAGGAAAAAGCGGCACATATTCCGGAAGACTAACAAGGGCAAGGGGCGTGCTACTATTGACGACAGTGGCCAGGAGCCATTTGGAGATAAGGTCCGTGTCCATAGGATGAGTCTAGTCACGCAGGTTCAAGATCTCTTCCCCAACTTGGGTTCGGGCTTTGTTATGAAGCTACTTGACGAGTATGGTAACAATACTGAGCTCATAACATCGCACTTGCTTGAAGGATCTCTACCTCCTCACCTCCATAATGCGGATAGGAAGGAGGAGTTGTGTGTATTCCCCTAAATTTGTCCTAGCCCTATCTTCTTTGTCTGACTAATACTATAGATCTGGACCCGGTGGAGCTGCTGGTGGCAATCTGGACCCCCTTCTAAATCCTCAGCCTATCCCTGGTGTCTTTGATGACGATGTATTTGACAACCTCGCAATCGATGCATCTCGTCTTCACATAGGTCGAAAGAACAAGACCCAAACTGCAGACAGCTTACTTTCTGACCGCTCAAACGCGCCGAATAAAGCCGCGATCCTATTTGCGCTCGCCGAGTTTGACTCTGATGACGACGAACGAGATGATACTTATGACATTGAGGACATTGGCGGGACTGTAGACTCTGCTAGTCCAGCGGGAGATCCTAGCACGGATCAGCAAAATGAGAAGGAAGAGGCTCTATTTAGTGCCTACAAACATGACCCTGGAGTTTTCTCGCGTGATAGCGCAACCCGGCTCAGCAAGGCACGGCAAGCGCTAAAGGCCGAAACGGGGATGACGGATGAAGCCATTGAGGGATGGAGTATCATGCTAGGGAGGGATCCTGGAAGACTGAAGAAGCTAGAGGCGAAATACACAGCGTTTATTGGGGCCCAAAGGGAGCTCTCATCAACGGCGTATCGAGGGGGTCTCGATGATTCCGGGACTGGGGAAGCGGGTGGGGGGGGAGGGTATAGAGGAAAGCGCGGTAGGGGTGGCAGAGGAAGGGGCAGTGGTGTCGCTGGTTCTGCTCGTGAAAGGGGCACACAAATTTCACGAAGGGGGAAGGAGGCCAATAAGGGGTCGAGGGCAAACCATAACCGTAGAGACCGACGGGCTCACAAGATGGCCAGAGGGGGCTTTGTTGGTTGAGCTACAGTCGGTTAGTCGTTAGCTAGCTCGCCACTATATGCGCAAAGTGGGCGTTCTGTCTTATCTCGCATGGAAGCAGATGCTCCCCGGAAGCTCTGCAAGCAGCAGTAGAATACGCCGAGACCTGTTGGTCCGTTAGTCAGCAAGGGACAGTCTCTGCACATCTGGTTAGCCCCACCGGCCGTACTTAGGGTAACCACAAATATATCAAGATTTCTTCGGCACCAGAGCCCTTGCCCGCATTGATGGTACCGCTGACGATGCTGCTGCTGCTACGTACGTAGCATGCAGCTTTCTGTCACAGCAGCAAGACAGGGTACTTGGTGGACGATGACACTCGCATTGCCAGGCAAAGCATGTATTTTGTACTCGGTACGTAGCGCGTGTGAAGTGGTGCAGCAGTGTGCTTTGGTGTGCTGGTGTGCTTTGTTGCAGTAGGAGTGACACAGACGAAGTACTTGTACAGCACAATACTATACCAAGTATTATGCTCCGTTGCGTGCTCCGTTGCTATGTATCTGCGAGGTGCAGGTATGTATGTACGTACAAGATGATACCAACCAGGCGCGGAGGAGGAGAGAGCCTCTTCCTCCCTTCTTCCCGTTGCCCCCGCACTAAATCAACCTGCTATTTGCTTCGAATTCGCCGCTTCCTTTTCCACGCTCCCAGTCCCAC
>JAJDFE020000512.1:16437-27495 GCA_021527465.2 Geoglossum glabrum | reverse complement strand
AAGAGCTTCATCGAGCAAAACCTCTCCTGTTAGGGTATCATCGATAACTTCAATCACTCTATCTGCTAGAGGAAACCGCCGTCTTGAAGAATCCTTCTGCATGCTAACACGGCCCCTAAATGCAAGTTCGATAACGATGCACCCCCGTAGAGCGTACGAAATATTGTCATTCCAGAACGACAGATAACCCTTTAGCAGGTCCACCGTATCAACACAGCTCTAGGGGATTGTATAGGAGTGAACCAGGATGCCCATCACGTAGGCAAAATCATACCTGCTTATCCTTCAAGCCCAATAGCAGTACCTCCTCCATCAACGTTAACTTGGGTTGTTTATTCCTCTCTTCGCTCTCACTAATGTCCCGCGGATCGAAAGCGATTTTGTGCCCATTCTCGCCACTGGTGTAAGACGTTTCCGGACCCCGAACATCTGACGACGATTGAGCCCTCGGTGTGGGAGAGCTCGTTCTATCATCTTCGTCAGGACCGCCTCCGGTCACACCCCGGCGCCGTGTGAGAACCGAGGTTGACGAAGACATATCAACAAGGTTGCTTTGTGTATGGTTGAAGGTCGTTGGTGGCGGCTCAGCAAGTTATGTAACACTAGGGCACTTTGAAATTGTAGGTCGTCTGCAAACGTTTAAGCCCAGATCTTCCCTTACACAAAATATTACTTCGGTAGCTCCAGTCTACGGTGGAGGCGCTACCTGAGCTCAGTAGCGTGATTGGGATGCTGATGTTGACAGCTTGCAGGAAGAGGGCCGTGAATTGTTCGTTATTGGTGAAGGGGTCAGCACACGCTAAAATTTTCAGCCTCATCTACATAGTAGGCAATTCATTGCCATAATCCATACAGATTGTGCAAGCCATTAGACCGAAAAATGACGGAGGAAGAGCTTTTTGTCTAATTGATATTACATGGTACTACAACCAGGAAGGAGATAAGACCTTTGTAGCAAGGTGAAACATGTACAGAGCCTCGCGGTAAACTTTATCCCAATCCACCACATCTGCCCCCTCTTGTTTTACTCCACAATTCGCCAATAACTTCCTTAATGGGCTGGATTGAACAGTAAGCAACCCTCCTCAGGCCGGCGAATCGAATTTAATACGTACCGTCAGGCTGCGAAAGAATATATCGCACCGCACCTTCAACTGTTTCAGGTCAGAATCAGCTACTCACACCTATAAGAAATATCTACTGAACATACCACTGTGGATCGCATCCGCTTCCTTATCCGGAATCTCAATGCTGAATTCCTAGAAAAGAGTCAATAAATAGGCATTCAACATACACTTCGTGTAGCCAACCTCTTCAATAGCCATCACCACTTCCACTGTATCTAGGCTATCCAAGCCGAGGTCATTGGAAAAGTGCGAGTTTGGGGAAAGCTTCAATCTGTGAGTAACTTGAGAAGTTCTAGGGTCCACGAAAATACCTTAGTTGGGTCAGTGACCTAAATATTCCCCGTCAATCGAATTCCTCCAAAGATTAGAGCAAGTTATTACCTTGTCGAAATTTTTAAGGAGGTCCAATATCCTTCCCTCCACTTCCTGTTGCATGAGCCCCGCCGGCGCAGAATAGAACCTCACTGAGGAGAGTAGAGGAGAAAATCGTGTTGACCGTTTGATGTAGCTTCGGGGGGCTAGGGACGCTGGTCTCACAATTGAGCATCGTTGTCGTAGAGACTGCTGGGCAAGACTCCGGACGGATCGTGCAATTGCGGCTCTCATCATGATTTCGGAGTACTATATGATATGGAATGGGTGGAGGAGACGTGCTTGATGAAGGACGCTCGCTAGGACTGCTTTGAGATTTCGCTCACGTGATAGGCGACAGCTTCATCACCACAAAACCGATTTGAGTATCCAAGAGCTCCGGGTTTTAGAGCACAAAAAAATAAAGCTTCATTGATCTAGATAGCGCATTTCCTGGGTGATGCTTTGAGCTTCAAGCGCCAATTCAGCTTAGTCAGCCAAATCAAAGTCAGTTGATGCTAATTGCAACGAATCAGAGTCCTCGCAAAACGCGTTACCACTTCGACATCGCCAATTCGCCATATTATTCCCTCTTAACAGTTCATCAATGATGGCTTCTTTGCAGCCGCCGCTAGCGATGTTTGCAGCTCGAAGCCCGTCATCAAGGATTATTTTGTCACAATGCTTAGCTTCACGCAGTCGCTCTACTTCCCTATTGCCCACTTCAGCATCTAGGTTCTCGACCAGCGCAAGGCGAGCCGCCACACCCCATGGCCCACCACCCGTAGGATTTCGGCTTCCCCGGCCGGAGCGGTGGAATGAGAGCAAGGAATCGACGCTTGACAAGGCCGGAAAATTCTTTCTCATGACTGAATTGTTCAGGGGGATGTACGTGGTACTGGAGCAGTTTTTCAGACCACCGTCAGTACCAACGAGATCGTAATTGCCGCAAAGTTGGTCGGGACTGACTGTCGAATAGGTATACAATTTACTACCCCTTTGAGAAGGTATAATATCCGATTCGTTCATACCGCCCTTTCAACCCGGGAACTATTCTCACGGTGGCTATAGGGTCCGATCTCGCCTCGGTTTAGAGGTGAACATGCTCTACGGCGGTATCCTTCGGGTGAAGAACGATGCATCGCTTGTAAGCTGTGCGAAGCCGTAAGTCCACCTTATCAGAGTAATCCCGGTCAATTGCGTTCCTAACCAGGACTCATAGATATGTCCTGCACAAGCTATTACCATAGAAGCCGAGGAGCGGCAAGACGGAAGTAGAAGGACAACCAGATATGACATCGACATGACCAAGTGTATCTACTGTGGTTTCTGCCAGGAAAGCTGCCCTGTCGATGCAATTGTCGAATGTAAGTCCTTCTGGGTACAAATACCTTCCTCCTGAGCTATATACTAACTGCTGTTTTTTTCCACTCCCAGCGCCCAATGCAGAATACGCAACTGAAACCCGCGAAGAACTTCTATACAACAAGGAGAAATTACTCGCCAATGGCGACAAATGGGAGCCTGAGTTAGCAGCTGCAGCTAGAGCAGATGCGCCTTACAGATGAGGCATCAACCCGGAATTACAAACTGAAATAGAGTAACTATTGTACATTCAAAAACCATCCATATAGTCCTCAATCAATTTCTATCCAGTGACACATGACAGGTATCATGTGCACCAACCCCCAGTTCGTATCAGATGCTATTGTTTGAGTGTCCTGCACGTAACGATATAACTCACGAAATCCGTGCGAATTAATCGAACAATAAGATCTAGAATGACTACGTAAGGACAAGCCCTAGATGTTTTGATCCATAAAGCAGGATACCATTAACTGCAATTATCCCGTAGAAACAATGAGTGTAAGTACGCCATTTTATACGTTCATTTCCTCTTGATCTTCGCAGCAAAACTACCCTCGAATCCCGGACGTTTCTGGACTTTCTTCCCCACCTTCTTCCCCTTACTGCCTTTCTCCTCCCTCCGTTTTCTCAGGTTTTCCTCTCTCTTCTTCTGCCTAATCGCCTTTCCCTTCTCCACACCCTCAACTCTCTCCTTCCACTCCTTTTCGCTTTTCTTTTTTACCTTTTCCTTGCGCTTAAGCGTCTTCTTTAGCAACGTAGAATCATCTTTTGTCTTTTCGCCGTGGGCACGCTTGCGGGCGTTAAGCCAGAGGTCCTTCTCCTCGATGTCTACCCGTTTCTCTTCGTCTAAGGCATCGAGGCGGGCACGCTTGTTTTCGGCAGCTTTCATTGCTGTGAACGGGTCTTGAGGACCTTTCCTCTTCCTAGGGTTCAGGAGATTGGAAATTTCCGAATCTAGCTGTTGCCCGTCGCTGAAGGTAACTCTCCCGAATGAAAAGTTGTTTTCTAGTGTAGCTTCCTTAACGTGCACCTGCTGCAGCGTTGCTATCGAGGCATCTCTGTCCTTCTTTTCGTCTTCTTTCGCCTTCAATTTCAATTCCCTCCTATGTGCCTTTCGCTGTTCCTCCTTCCGTCGCCTAGCATCCATTAGCTCCTGCCTATTCCGAGCTGGAGCACCATCTGGACCATCAGCCTTTCTCGCTGCTCTCAGTGCCTCGATACGAGCAGCTAGGCGAGCTTTAAGCTCCACGGGATCGGCGGAAGGTTTCCTAATCTTGCCAAGCGTTGTATGAGGAACAATAGAAGAAATAGAAGAGGAACCGGATGGCAATGCTGGAGCGTCGAAGTTAGGTGATTCGGGTACTGGCGTTGGAGTTGCTGAAGGATCAGAGAGAGTTCCGAAACCACCGGTATGAGCGAGATCAGCAGCGGCGCTATCAGTGGAAGAGGTATTCGCTTTATCGGCGGCTTGAGGTAGCCGTGCATCTTTTCGAGTCAGGTGTGAACCGTGGCTACCTTCCACATTCTCTGCCTTCGTTTGGATGCTCTTGTCCTTCCTACTCTTCTTCCCTGTTTTCGACTTCTCTTTAGGTTGTGCCAACCCTTCAGCTTGGGGATGCGCTGAAGCATCCCCTCCTTGAGTATTCGATAATTCAGCCTGACCGTTCGGGTCCTTTCTCTGCTTCTTTGCTTTCTTCTCCAGCGCTTTCAATCCCTCCATTGGCTTCTCTTTCGTAATGCCTTCGACTTCTGATACGTCGTCATTCATATCTCTCTTCCGTTTAAGCTCTTTCTCATCCCTCACATCCTTTGCACTCTTTGCAGAATCTGGGTCTAGCTTTGCTAGTTTTGCTTGCTTTGCTTCCTGTTTCGTTTGCTTCTTCTTTCGCCATTGATCCTATATCGTTGCACTTTAGATTAGTACACATTATACACGTTCAATTCAAACATAGAAACCCGTAACACCTACACTATTATCCCGGCCGTAATAGTACTTCGCTGGTATCAACGATAGCAGTCCATCAAACGACTTCGCATGGCCCTTGAGTCGTTCCTGCAATATCTAATGTTAGTGCACGCCATTCGCGCAGGGTGGGGCACTCAAGCGACGAGCCTCAAGATCATCAACCATATCGAGCCGTAATGCAGAGGTCGCGAAATGGGTTGTAGGTCGATTGAATACTGATGAAACGGGGAATAGCTTGTATAAGGGTAGACTGCCTTGGCCCTAGAGTCGTCTGGCGACAAGTTCAAATCTTGAGGAAGCGGTGAAATTCAAAATTTTGGCCGCACAACCTTGGCGATGCAGATGACGCCGCTTTAGCTGTGTGTTCCAGGATGAGCACCTTTAGCCGAATCCAACTAGCGTTCCCAGACTTCAGCTCATATGGGAAAAAGCGTTAAATTCACGTCAGTATGCCCTGTGGATGGCAGCAATCAAGCGATTAATTAATTAGAGAGTTCCTAACAACACTGAACACGGCTAAATTCCACTGCTCGGCCCTCAGCAGGTAGGTATAAAAGACGACGGTGTCAGAGTTCGTCGACGAGAATTCGCAATTGGTCCCGGTTAATTCAACGCTGTCACCACTTCCTTCAAGACTGGACTAACTTCGAGGCTAGTTCTTCTCCCGCAACCGTGGACAGCGATGACACGGACAAAAATCAGAATTGACTTCCGACAGTTTGGTTTTACAAACTGTACAGGAGGTTCGACCTCCCCCCGTTCACAAAATTCAACACAAAATGATGCTTCTTCCACCGCCAGAGATCATAACGCCTAAGGGGGTTAGAACCTGGTCAGGCCGCCACTTCGAATCCCAAAACTACCTAATTAACAGTGCACCACCGCTGCCCCATCTGCCTTGGTCTGCTTTGAAGTGCCATGGAGACGCCATGCGGCCGCGTCTGCTGAGCGGTGGAGATTTTGCACACCTGTCCCCCCGAAGCCCCCTCTCGCACCCCCTTAGTCTGTTGATTGCAGCCTCTTTCCCCTTAACTACTCTAATAGCGATCGTTCGACACGATTGTTACGCGAGCTAAGGGCACTCCCCACTTGGGGGGCGTTCCGGGGGCCCGGTGGAGCAAGCTTTAGCGGAGATGAGGGCTAGGTGTCTCTTTCGCAAATCGGGGGGATACACGGCTAAATTGCCACCGGATGTGTGGGATTTGCCTACCCATATTGCGGCATGGCGAAGGGCCAGCAGCGAACGCAACACCACATAAGCACACACACACCCCATTAAGTAACCCACCTACCTAACCCCTACTTACCTACGAAAGCCCACCACCGAGGAACCGATTTTCTCCCTAAGGGACGCGACTCGGAGGCCCTCAATAGCCCGAAAAACGGCCTCGAGAGCAGGCCCTCACACAGGTTCAGTGCGTTCATCCCTATTGAAATTTATAATGAAAGGAAAACGAGCTAAAAATGCCCTAGAATGTAGAGTTGGTGACTTTCGGGAAGGGTTGAGAGAAGGATTGCAAGAGTTAAAAAAAAAGAGCATACAAAGCACACTGCAAGTAATAAACAGTCCCCCTCTCCCCACTCCCTAGACCGTCCCTCCCACCGGGCTGGCCTCACCGCCTCCCCTCAGGTGGCCTCCCCGCCGCAACCGCCTACATCCTCTCCGAAGCCCTCTCCTCTTCATCACCCGACACCTCTACCACGGCCCCCCTCCACCACTCCTCAATCCATAGCAACAGCCCTTCTCCAGAGTCCCTCACGGCGCCCGGGAGATGGTGGAAGTCTGAGCGTCTAGTGGACGCGTGGGGGGGTACTATGTCGCCTCGCCGTCTACAAAATAATGCCGGCGAGAACGAGTGGCCGAAACGTGAAAGGCTCTCCTATGTCTCGAAATCCCAATTCCCTACCAGGACACCAGGAGTAGAGGCTGCGGTCGGTTGGAGGGGAGAGGGGCGGCGGTAGGCTGGGGAGTCCCCCTATGACGGACGCGGGCAGCGTGCGCGTCGATGTAGCCCACAGGGGCCCTTTTGATGCTGGCCGGGGGGGTGGCAGCCAGAAGAGAAGTTTGGGCGATTGGGAGGGACGACAGCGGCAGCCCGTCTGTTATACCGACATTCCACTAGAGCAGGGACAAGCGCTGCTAAGGGGGACCGCGAGTACCTCTGAAACGACGCTCACATCTTTGATATGGCCGTTGAGTAGTTGAAGCTGTGTTTCCTCGAGCTAATAGTATAGCCGCGCTGCTGTTCGTGACCTCCGTTTTTTTAAAGTAAAACCAACAACCTGACAAACCCCTATTCTACCACAAACAGCCCAAGACCCCATCCACTTCACCTCCTCCCCCCTTCTCCCCTCCAGTATTCTGTTTTTTGGAGATAGAGTTGCGGGTTGCCCCCCCTCAATGCGACATCCCACCAGGTGGGGAGGATAACCCTTAGAAACGCTAGGAGCTTGAAACTATTAGAAAAGCTGGAGGACACCCCTGGGCGGTGAGTAACGCAAACCACCACAACACTACTCTGCTGAAATATGACAATATCAATTCTCGTCTTATGATTATAAAAATTTAACAGGAGCTAGCCTAGCACATAAATAATTCAAAATAAAAAAATTTTAGGCTGATATACCAAGTATTGGGCTTGGTGGTGAAGAAACTCTCTAAATGAACCCCCTTTTTGTATACCTCTAACAACCAAGCTTTGCACTAGCTTTGATGTTTGAGCCATGGCCCCTTCTACAATTTTCTACAAAATAGAGAGCAGTATTAATTGAAGTCGTAGCCTAGGATAGGAATCCGAGGGGGTCAAAGAGATCCATCTGAAACTCACCCAGCTCGCGGGGCGGCGTTGCTCAAGCCCCAGATTAGGGGTGGATTTTTTTTATAGCCTTGGCGTTTGTGGACTGCGAGACGCGCTCAGCCCTAATCACAGAAGTAGTCCCATGGAAATAACGATAAAAGCTTTCACTTCGGGCTGTACCCGCGCGCAGTGCCAATACAGTACGTTATTGAGCCATCCCATGGGATGGCCCCTGCGACAGAGCATAGTAAATACACACTAGAATCCGGTAAGAGTACCCCAGTTGGTTTACAAAGGTCGGCAATAAGCTCCATCCCCACTAGCTCGCTCTCTTGAAGGACTAGCTCTAGCCATTGACAACTGAGCATTGCTAGTTTCAATTATTCGGAGCATTAGTTAGAGGAACGTATGATACGCCAAACATCCGCGTCTTCTCTACGGTGCCGTCTTCCTTTTTATCGATAACCCAGATATACTGCGAGAAGCGGTCACTACCAACAGGTATAAACATTCTAAAACCGCATTAGTGTCGTCTCTGCATACTCCTGTTACCGTCAACAAAACTAGGCCGACCAACCTCCCAGGGCATTTAAGCTGATCAATTAAAGGTTGGTGAAGTGACGCGGCTGCTGCGCCGACGTGAATGGCATCGTAGGGTCCTGCTCACGAATGAACTAGGGTTGGTATAATTCTACCTCTCCCTTTTCTATTTCGGAAATAAAGGCCTATACCTCCTTCCTTATATCCCAGTCGGCCATCTGCCTTGATGAACTGTACACGCTTTGATTCTAGCAACGCATGGCCGGTCTCGCTCTTCCCCATGTTGTTAGTGGCCATATCAACTAGGCCCTGGATATGATCCACACCAATGACGACCCCGTCGGGTGCAACCAAGTTCGCAAGGACATGCGTCAGATAGCCCGAGCCGGAGCCGATATCGAGCACACGAGCATTTTGGCCGAGGAAGGCGAGGAGCGATTCACATGCCTGTGTTCAAAGAGATATTAAAGCTTTTAGCATCACAGACGCCCTGGTACATAACCTACTGAGGCGTGCATATGGGGGGCGGATATGGTAGCGGAAAATCCAATAAGCTGAGGGGAATCGTCATATGCAGATCTGGGACAGTAGTCGGCTCGGTCGACCTACAAGAACAGACTCAGTGGATGTTGCGTTGGGGTTGAGGAATTCCGCATACAGCCAGCATAGCCTCCTTTACTCTCCCAGATTTGATCAACTTGTTATCTACGAGGTTGTTTATCAATCCTTCATTGCTACCTCCCGAACTTCTCCAGGCCATCCTGGCAGCAAAACGGGCCCTGCTCCAGGCGGGGTGTCTTGAGATTGTGCGAAGACACACGACGAAGGCAGGAAAAAAAGGCAGGCAAAGGATGATGGTATCGCAGTTTCTGTTTCCTCGCGGGTTTCGTCACCGGGTTGGGGGATGCAAAACCGGACGGAGACCGCGGGGTACATCTTAGCTTCACATGAGGGTGAGCGATGCCGCCCTATGCTCGCGCAACTCTAGCGCTGTGCAATACACTCAAATCTCGCGCTGTTCTAAATGTTCCCGTACCTATTGGCCAAGGCGGCACGACCTTATTGCTATTTCGGAAAATTAGCGAGTATATTTGATACTCGCTTGTGGGAGCCGCGATGATAAGCTCAAGGTAGCGTCCATAGAACACCAACTCCTCTGTACACCACTTAATAGACGGCTTAAGTTTCTCCCCTTCTTCGATCATGCGTTGGCCACACCGCTGTCTCTAAACCTTCAAGCCCCTACTTATCTTTCTCAGACGGTTTAGTGGAATGTTTCTACCTCGACGGCTCCGCGACCACCGACCATGAGCCCTACAACTAATCTACATGTCCCCCTCCCCCACGAGAGCTAGAACCCCCCCGGGGCGACCAGATTCAACTCCTGCATTCAACGACCGGCGCCTAATGCGGAGATGTTCGCGGAAAGCAACTGGCACAACTGAGATACTGCCCCGGACCTTACTAATACTCGCTCTCAGAGTCCTCAGCGGCTGAGGGCGTGAACTCGCTGAGATCCGAACGCATGCAACTATCTAGATACTCACTGTTGATCCCCATCCGATTACCGTCTACACATTCGGGCACGAACAAGGTATCCGAGAGATGGGCGCGCGGGACCTCGAGGCCGTACGGGTTGGTAAACAGGAGCTTGAAGACCACACGGGGGTTATCCATCAGCGATACTAGGCCCTCTAGCGCGACCCGCGTGTCCTGCTCCCATCTCGGCTCGTCGAGCCACATGATCGAATCCACGATACAGAAGACCGCCCACGACTCCGGTAGCTGGTTCGTTATCTGGGTGAACAGGTCGACCAGGCTCCGCACGTCCTTTAGGTATTGCTTGGCCCCCAGGTTCTTGAGGAACCCGAGGTCCACGGGCTCGTCGTCCCGCGTGGTGAATTCTAGGAGCTGCCCGATCAAGCTCTTGAGCATGCCGCTCACACCCGACAACCCATCAGAGTCCTCGTCGGTGTGCAACCTGCAGAAGAAGCGGAGGACCGGAAAGTTGGCGCTGCTCGAGAGGCTTTGGGCCAGCATCGCGGATGTATACGACATCGGGGATTCCCTCTCGGCGGTGCGCGATTCGCACTCGATCACCAGGATCTTGGATTCGCCACACCTCAGCCAGGACTTCATCTCCTCCGAGGCTATGATCCACATCACCTGGTCCTGTTGGCGCATGTTAAAGTTTCGGAGGGCTCTGAGGCACTCCTCTATGTCGTTGGGCACGGCTTCGGGAGAGTACTGGAGAGCATTGAGCCATTTCCCTTGGGGTGCTGTTTTTTGGGCTAGTGATTGCAGATAGAGGTACAGATTTGGCGGCGCTACTGTGGCGTGTTGCGTTAGCATCTTGGAAAACTCCCCCCTGGGCAGACTGTCATTTCATTGATCGGAGTTGACTTACGAAGTCCGCTGTGACTATCAAATTTTAAAGATGAAGTAAATAGGACATAAAATGTATTCTGGACATTTTCCGAAAGACGCAGATGCGTTATTTCCTTCTCTGTCATGGGTTGCTGGCGTCGGTCCATACTGAGCCTCAGGCTCTCAAGGTCTCTCCCTTGATTCTCTTGATTCTCCAAGATCCTCCCTGTGTTTTCCAGGAGCTTCGCTCTGGTTTCATTGGAGTCTGGATGAGATGTTAGCGGTAGAGGCTGTACGACCGTGGAACTTGGATTCTAACCTCTCACTCCCCCTTGATTCTCTTGATTCTCCAAGATCCTCACCGTGTTTTCTAGGAGCTTCGCTCCGGTTTCATTGGAGTCTGGATGAGATGTTAACGGTAGAGACTGTACGATCGTGGAACTTCGATTCTAACCTCTCTCTCTCCCTTGATTCTCTTGATTCTCCAAGATCCTCACCGTGTTTTCTAGGAGCTTCGCTCCGGTTTCATTGGAGTCTGGAT
>JAJDFE020000512.1:0-16337 GCA_021527465.2 Geoglossum glabrum | reverse complement strand
GAGATGTTAGCGGTAGAAACTGTTCGATCGTGGAACTTCGATTCTAACCTCTCTCTATACGCCCCACACAATCCCTTACCTCTCCAAGTCTTTGTACCGCACACAATTCGGCTTCCTCGTTGAATACACTAATGCTTTTCTCTAGCTCCTTTAAGCGCTCGTAAATCTCTGCGCCGTAATTACCGCCTCTAAACACGGATCTCCCGAATTTGGCTTCAGGGGTTAGAATTAAACACGCTACAGGGGTTGCGCATCTCACTTATCGGCTTTTCTAGCATCTCAATCATGATGTACTCTAGCACCACAAAAATAGCCACGTATACCCCAGCTGAATAATAGTGTAGATTGTCGCTTTGGTATGCCGCGTTATAGCGGCAGATTTTTTCAAGCTTAAAAGGGATATCTGCCAAAGCTGAGTATATCTCATCACGCAGGGCATCCAATCGAGAAGCAGCCTAGTAGAGAGGTTAGAGCTTTCGCCAAAAACCCCTCCTTGAGGGCTTCCATACCGAGAGAATTATTGTGAATCCACCGCAGATGATGGATCCGTACGCATCCTGTGGGAAGCACTTGACCCACTGCTGCATGACAGGTGCCTCCCCTGCAACTCCACGAAAGAACGCTCGGATCTTCCCCATAGTGCCACGTGGAGTGCTGTGCAATTTCTGGATTTCCTTCACCACATTTAACACGTCCTCCATTGTGTATGATCCGTCCTCCTTTGTTGAAATATTGACCCTCTTTTCCGCGGCGGCCTTCTGAAGGCGCTTCATCGATTCTTCGAGTCGGTACATTTGTTCATTTGATTCTTTGTAGTGGTCTGGCCTATCGATAGGTATTAGACAGTGGAATGGGCATCCGGACTCTCGGGAATGGCCCGCATTACACTATGTGTCCAGCAACGAATTTATCTTGCGAAACTCTGAACTGTGTCGAGGAAGAAATCGCATCTCCGAATTCATCAACCATCTGCGAGCTCTTAACAAAGTCCGCCGCTGGGTTCGAAGAAATTACCCCCTGGATTCCGCGTTTTATAAGAGACATATTGTTCCTGTGATGTGAATAGGTTGACAGTTCGGTAAGAGTGAACCTTTTAGGGAGTAGGCCGAGCCCTAATAATAAGGGGTGATTTCTTCAAAGACCCGGTGCAATATCGTCTTGTCAGGTGTTCTGATACAATGCAATGTGGTGTTCGGTCGGCGCGCTCGGGTTGCTCCCCGCCGCCCAGTCTGGGGGCTGAAGCCGCACTATATATACCGGCGGATTGAAGCTTACATGGTATGTCCGCACCAACAACCACACTGCGTCGAGACGAAACGTATTTTACCTCACAAGCGTCTGATAGGAATGCTTGGACCGTCTGGCCGGTAAGGGCCAGCAAAGGGGTTGGAGTAATCGGTAGCAGACACCGAAAGGCGACCAAGCAACATCACAATAAGGTTCTATGACACTTCAACGCTCCGACACGAATGCATACACAGCCTCAGACGCACAGACCAACAGAAAGGGGCAAAGCGGCCGACCCGTAAACCTTCCACTACGTAAAACGGAATAAACAAAAAAAACTCAACTGGATACGAAACTGTTCTAGCTAGTCTAGTACCCCGTATACCTACCACGAGCTCTAATAACAGCTGCTACATGCTGAGGCATACTATTGATAAAACCTTGAAAATCAGTAGCCACAATTTGCAGCAATCTATCCAGCCATATAATGGAGGATACAGACTCCGAATCGGTTGCTTGTATGTAACAGCATGCAGCATGTATTCGAGGAGCCATGTTAGGATATCACTTTAGAGACTTATTTTAAATCTCCTGCATTAATGTTGGCGTCTGAAGCATTTGTTTACAGAGTACTCTGAAACATTTTCAATAGCGGGTAAAGTCGCTGGTACTATGATCTCCCGCTCAGGAGTGCAGGCATCTCGCGATTCACCTGTACCCTTGTGGGGCATCCTGTAACCGGCAGGCTTCGGTCAAACCACAGGGGAAGGTGAACGCCCACAGCGGCTGTTTCAGGCTCCACCGCGACATTGAGTCAAGATGACGGCCTCAGGTGAGGCAGGTCAATGTGTTATAGGGGCCAGACCGTGCATCACCGGGCGGTTGTACGTTTTTACCTCAATTCGTTTGTATAAGTAATGCTAACTCTCCCAGTGTTCGAGTCAGAGTTCTAATTCTCTGGTCCCCACCGATCGCGAAGTTCGAAAGCGCCTACAATGGACGAGCGAATGAAAGTTACCCTTCCGGCGAAAGGTACGAGCCTCCCCCGTCGGCCAAGCCGTTACTCTAACCTGATACTTCCGCAGATTCAACTGCTCCAGAGCAGATAACTCTGCCCTCTCACAAAGGCCCTGCGCCAAGCGATGCGATTAGCGAAACAAGCGCAAGCGGAAGTGAAGGTCCACCGACAACAGCTGCCACAACACCAGAACCTGATGAGCCAACTGCACTTGAAGGTATCGGGGGTCCCTCGACTGGTGGCAAAGTTCTAGAAGCACCACACCGTTCCAATGGTGTTCCGCCCCCTCGGGGGCATGCGCAGAACACGCATACTCCGCATCCGACCCAGAAGGTAAATTCTACGGAGCGGATTTCGGCGTTTTCTGGATACCTTCGCACGCTGGAAGACCGACTTGTGCAGCTGGAACAACGCAAATCAGCCCACCAAGCACAAGGGGTAAAATCCGCCAAGAAAACAGTGACCAACCACCAAAACCGAAATCAAGTAGAACTAGCACCGACTTTTATGCTAAGCCAAGAACCTGAGAATTTCGAATGGGGATCCTCTGCAAATGCGAATTACCTGTTGGAAGTTCTCTGCAGGGGAGGCGAGACCAACGAGCATGACCTAGATTCAACCTCTCTCGATATTTACGAGCTTCGTATCAATTCGATGCCGTTTGCAATGCTACTTAAGAAAGTCGCCGAGTACGGCATGCATGAGAATGGCTCGATTCAGATGAGAAGCCCTTTCAAGTTGTTGGTGCGCAACGTTCACCACGTTAGGGAGCAGATTAAGAAACTGCTTGCAAAGTTCAACAGCAAACCGAACGAACAAGAACCCGCCTCTAAAGAGAAGGCCGAACAGCCGGCTGGTGCAGGGTTTGCGTTAGACCAAACACCTGAGGCAACAGATGAGGAACTACCGGAGGAGAAAGCATATGAATCAAAGGAAGCGTTGGAACATTTCCTGGCCCTAATAAGTTTTGTGGATAAATACCTTTGCAAAACTATGAGGAAGTATGGCGAACTGCAATTCGCGACCCGCACGAAGGCTCACTTTGAGGACCTCTGGATGATCTTTGATGTCGGGGACATTATCTTTTCACCATGCAGAAAGGATAAAATAATTTGGTTCGGGAGCGTGAGCTACACTCGAATCAGAAAAGATGACCCCCAAGCCTATCGTATCGTTTCGGTGACTGGCGGAAGACAGCTGTCGGAATCTCGCCGTGCCAAAGTCCTACCCCACATGATCACACCTGTGCCCCCACCCCCACCGCCCGGTCAGTACCCGCCCCCTGGCCCCAATACAACGCAGATGGTGCACCTGTCACACCAAGGGTATGACGAGTTCACCCCTCTCGTTATTGACTGTTACGGCCTCGACTTCAATGGAAAGGACTACGGAATCAGCGGGGGCAAATTCCGGATCGACCCGTATGAAGATGAAATGGCAATCAATTCTCTAGAGGCATACCCGCTGAGATTCAGTGAAGAGGAAGGGCTTCAACAGAGGTTGGTCGACAGGGGACTGAAGTTCATCCAGCTGTCAGAGGTGTCTCATAAGTTCTATGAGGGACTGACTTTCGGGGAAGATCGAGAAGAGGTGAGTCAGACGTTGCCTTTGCAATTAGAGTTGTTTTTTCCTTCCTGGGGAATCCTGATTGCTCACAAGCAACAGATTAGCGGTCAGGTGATCGTGGACTTCGTCCTGGCTTATCAGGATGGAAGTGTGGAACGTCCGAGACTCGCACTCCCACCCCCAATGACGAAGGACTCGAGGGAGGACTTTGAGGTCACTAGGGCAGGATGTGATGTGCCTGGCTGCAGGGTAAGCGGTTGCAAACGCCTAGATAGCAGTATCGAGTACGAGAGGAAGCGAGCCACGGATATTACTTCCAGGGCGTTGTTGAAGCAAGCCTCGTATAAGAGGCAGGAGGCGACAGATAAGACAAAAAAGATCGAACAATTGCAAAAGAAGATGGAAGACGACGTCATGCTACTTCCTGGCGTTGTCCCGGCATTTGTGCTCCGCAACCGCAAATGGAGTAAGTGAGAAAGCTCATCTACCCTCCGCAGCCGTTTGCTGATGAACGACACCAGCCCAGCTCGACATCAACTTAGTCCAAGAGATTGACAGACAAAAGAACGGTTTCGACGATTTAGTGCTCCCGCCGGGCCACAAGAGTCTTGTCAAGGCTTTGGTCCAGACGCATGCGACAGGGGCCAGGTCTGCGACCGGGCAGCCTCGCAGCGATCACGAGGTGGACCTAGTCCGCGGAAAAGGTATAGAACGCTTTCCGTTGCTCGGGCCTACCATGGGCTAAGTATCTCCCATTATAGGCAAAGGCTGTATCATCCTTCTACACGGCCCCCCGGGCGTGGGCAAGACTTCGACTGCAGGTGAGTAGCGATTTCTAATTCTCCTAGAATGCAAATTAACGCGAGACACAGAATGCGTGGCAGATTATACCGAAAGACCTCTCTTTCCAATCACCTGTGGTAAGTTGTTTCGCGATGAATTTGTCCATTAGCCGTGGGAAGGCTCCTAACAACAATGACGTGAAATTTACAAGGGAATTAGGGGTGCTGACCGATCGCAGGTGATATCGGCTATGATACGGATCAAGTTGAAAAAAATTTGACCAAGCATTTCACGTTGGCACATAAGTGGGGATGCGTTATGTTGCTTGACGAGGCAGATGTTTTCTTGACCAAGCGAAATGTGAGTCTATGCTGAACCTCTTGGGTGCCTAGGAGCGCCTTAATACTGATGTAGAATAGAAAGAAGATTTGAGAAGAAATGGACTGGTTTCAGGTAAGGCACCGCATACAGAATCTCACGACCTAGGAAGATAGTCGCTAACCCTCATGCAGTGTTTCTGAGAGTACTGGAGTACTACTCCGGAATTCTTTTCCTCACAACGAATCGAGTAGGCACTTTTGACGATGCGTTCAAGTCACGAGTGCATCTGAGTCTGTACTACCCAACACTAGACAAAGCGAGCACCATGAAAGTGTGGGAGATGAACTTAGACCGGACAATAAAAAACAAAGAGGAAATTAGAGTCAAGCGGAATCAAATCCTCGGTTTCGCCAAGGCTAATTTCGAGGAGCTCTGCTGGAACGGGCGACAGATCCGGAACGCGTTCCAAACAGCGATCGCGCTATCCGAGTTTAGAGCGAACGAGAAAAAGAAGAAGCCGGTGATGACGATGATGGAATTTCATGAAGTCGCTGAGGCATCCCGCGAGTTTGACCGATATCTCGAGAAGATGGTCGGCAAGAATGAGACCCTAGCCCGCGCAGAAGGGTTGCGCTATGACGCCCAACTGACGCCGCTCAACAAGCTCAAGTTGCCTTCCATTGACCTGTCGTCATCAGATTCCTCGCCATCGTCGTCATCCTCTGAGGATAGCGATGGCGAGGGTCTAACCAAGGAGGAAAGAAAGAAGAAGAAGAGGCTGAGGAAGGAAAAGAAGAGGCAGAAGAAGGCGGAGAAGAGGGAGAAAAGGAGGTCAGCGAGAGAGTAGGTTTCCGGACGCTGTTCGAGCCACATATGGCTGGCTCTTCAAGACGCCGCAAGGTTATCAGGCGGGACCTGGCAGTGTACGCGGCAAGCCCATTAGCCAGTCCTTTTTGTAGTGTTGGCATATGAGATAGTCAGGGACGTGTAAAGTGGGTGGAGCAGAGTTCAATTGATTAGTTAAATACAACAACAAAGAGAGCAAACCCTCGAGATTCCCGTGCTCGTAATAGGTGAGCGATTACTGGTGGGTAAAACACCCGGGGAAGGGAAGCGACAGTCCGCCTTCGAATAAGCTCAACTCAGCACATTAAGAGTTAAGTAAAGGGTTTCGGTATGGCCACCGGCGGGAATGGTATTTCCACCAGCCGATTTGGTAGGGCCACCGGAGGGGTCAACCCCAACGAAAAATCTTATTTCCACCGGCCGATTTGGTAGGGCCACCGGTGGCGCATGTAAGCATCCAATAGCATAATGAGAAAAAATTTTCTTTAGCCTCCACCTCGCTCTGATTCTTGATTCTTGACCCACTATTGCCAGTTGCCTACCTCCCATGGATAATCTTCTCCCCCCAGATGAGGCCAAATACGCTACTCGAGAGACCCTTGTTAGAAGTGTCCAGGAGCATGCCTCTGCTCATGGATATGCTATAGCTATTAAGCAGTCTTGTAATAGAGATGGGGTCATTACTCTTGGCTGTGATCGCGGAGGTGAATACCGATCAAGGCATGGAGTCACAGAGGCATCAAGACTATGGAATACAAGTAGTAGGTATTCTCAATGCATAATTAGCCTTATTTTTAATCTTCTTAGGCTGCTTACAAAGCTGCCCTTTTCTGCTACAAGGCAAACTTAAGGATACTATTTGGCATCTTATAGTTAAGGATCCCTTACATAATCACGAAGCCTCTGGTGCAGTCACAGTACATCCTATCCATCGTCGGATGCCTCTTGAAGTCAAAGAAGAGGTCAGACAACTTACAGCAGCTGGAGTCACTGCTTGCCAGATAGTTACTATAATACAGCAGAATACGAACCATCCACTCATTGCTCAAGATGTCTACAACATCCAAAAGCAAGTTTGCCTTGAGAGCCTCAATGGCAAGACCCAACAGAGTCCCTAATTGCTACCATTTCGGAAGGACAATATAATTACAGCTATAAAACCAGTCCTGATGGACAAGTTACATACCTGTTCTTTGCTCACCTATATAGTATAGTACTTCTGAATCAGTATCCAGAAGTATTACTACTTGATTGCATATACAAGATGAATCGATTCAAGATGCCATTGCTCAACATTGTTGAATCTACATGCATCAACAAAACATTTTACATATCCTTCTGCTTTATGGCAGATGAGATAGAGGAAAGCTACAGATGGGCCCTAACTCAACTCCATAGGCTATTCTCATCAGACCGAGTTCCTGGAGTAATGGTTATAGACCGGAACCTTACATTGCTAAATGCTATTGGTGAAGTGTTTCTATGGTGCCATCGCCAACTTTACATCTGGCACATTGAAAAGAATATTCTGGTCCATGCAGCAAAATGGTTCCATAATGAAGAGTCTCAGAATGCATTTTTAAGATCTTGGACTGAGATTGTAAAGAGCAGAAGCAAGGATGCATACAACACAAAATTAGATGTATTTAGAAAGAATTATGGATGCAATTATACTCCACTATTAGAATATATTGATAAAACATGGATTGGCCCATATAAGGAGCTCTTTGTATATACTTAGACAGATCAGCATATGCATTTTAGACACCATGCCACTTCACGATTTGAGGGCTCTCATAAAACTCTGAAAGGCCATCTACAAGTCTCAACTGGAAACTTAAAGATGGTCTACAATAGGATTGATATAATACTTACTGGCCAACATTCTGAGCATGACAATGATATTGGGACTAACAAGTTACGAACTCCTCATATCAACAAAGGTCTTTTCTATACCCCATTGCTTGGCCGTATATTTCACTATGCTCTTGGACACTTATGGGACCAACAGCACTTGCTATCTCTACCTACGGGATTACCAGAATACACTGGACTTTTTACCAAGTCTATGGGTCTTCCATGTGCCTATAGGATGTGTGAGCATATTGCAAACAATGGAGTGTTGCAGTTGGATGATATACATCCACATTGGCATCTGCTAGCAATACCTCTTACCATATAGCCTCTAGTTTTGGAACCAGTGGTTGTGACTGGAAGAGAGCAGCCAAACCATAGTGCTAGAAGTCGGCAGCCTCAAAATTCAACTTGCCGGGATCTATCAGCTTTTAAGAGATCTATTGGAAAACTCACGAAATGAGCTCAGCCTATGAGACAAGCTCAGCCTACAAGACAGGCTCAACCTACCAAACGTACCCAACCTAGGAAACAAGCTCAGTCTACCAAACGTATTGATAAGACAAAGCAACAAAAGGCTTCTTCATCTTCTAGTTCCGGTAATGGCCATAAAGGGAAAATTGATTATGAAAATTTATCGGCATTAGCAACTCAAACGGAAAAGGGTATTGTTCAGCATAAAACAAAAGAAAAAAGAGTAAATACTGGAGGTTTAAGTATTTATTGGCAAGAAGATGAGCAAAGTATTGAAGGAGATGATTTAGAAGAAGACGAATTAGTAGAAAGAGAATTAGAAAGATTAATAGCATCTGAAGGAACAGCTTTACCTTTATGAATGAAGAAAAAGGATTTAGTTGGTATAACAAGAGTAGGAAAAGTTTTTATGCAATCAAATATGCAACTAAGAAACCGTCAACTTAATACTGAGGTTAGATCATATATTAAGCTCTTTAGTATTTGTAAGACCGTAGCGTGGATCTTAGGGCTTAGCTAGTAGTGTGACGGCTTATAGACAATGGAGGCTCTTCGGCATAAAGTCGTCATAAAGTATTCTTAGAGACAATGTAATAAAGTTGGATCAGCAGAAGTACTCTTGATTCTGTAGATGTAGAAGAACTAATCGCTGTCCATTCTACTATAGACAACGGACTGCTTAAATACATGGTTCCGCCGACTCCCCGACGGCTACCTCGTTCTCTGATCTGTCTCTCATTGTCTTGACTCTATCTACTACCGACGACGTCGTCTGCTACCGGCGACGTCGTCTGCTACTGGCGATGTCGTCTGATCGGTATCGACTGCTTTCAAATGTCGCTTTTCTGGCGTACCATTTTCATAGCGACGTCTTTGTCAATGGATGTAGAAGGCTGCTTCCGTTGTAAGCTTGGCAGTTGTATGTGGTTGTAGATGTTGCTTGCTTATGGATCATGTTGTCTTTGTGGAGGTCTGATGTCGTTGCGCTATCTGGCAGTTGGAAGCGGTTTTGGAAGTCTGACGCAATTATGAGTCTCCTTTGTGGGAGCCTCATTGCTAGTGCCTTACAGTATTGATATGCTGACAAAAATTTAGCAGAACTCTATTGTTAAATCGCTTGCGTTGTCCGGTTTACTTCCATATAGGAAGAAGGCTTGTCATTGTTCCTCATGATTAAGGTACTTTACCTAGAGATGTTAGAGAAAAATGAGGACTATATGTCCTTTGGTCTCGCTATACTGACAGAAATTTGGCAGAATTCCATTACCAGACTACCTACATTGCCTAGTTTTACTTCCGGGCAGGAAGGAGGCTTATCATTGTCCCTCATAACTAAAACACTCAATTCAAAATTCCTGGTAAAGAGTTAGGACTATACTACCTGTTGAGAACGCCCAACTCTACAGGAGGGTAGTGGCCAGCCACAAGGAAGGAAGAAAGAGGAAAAAGAATGAGGTTGGGCCAGGTCTTAAAGAACTGGAAATTGCACCCAGGGCTGCTTTAGAACACCTGAGCAGCTCATGAGGCTCAGCGCGCCGAGCCGCACCCCACAACAGCCCCACCATGCACCAAGCATTTCACTTAGCATCCAGTAACTTCAGCAGGCCGTAGCTCAGTCAATTCTTGTCCGTTTCGTGAGATTTTTAAAGATTTGGAATCCTCTCGTCGAGCTCTTTCGATCCGTTGCCTCCAATTTGCTATACGAAGTCCCTATGCCGAGTGAAATACCTCCGGACCACATTTTCCCCCTTATGTCTCAGCATTATGGGCCAGGAACTCAAGCAGAAGGTTGAATACCTAGTCAGGGACCTCAAAGCATATGAGGATTATGACTATGGACACAAGGGACTATGCCATGATGTCAAGAATGAGCTATACTTGTGGAGAAAGAAGCAAAAAGATATGATAGTGATACAAGTTCCTCAGCTATACAGGGACCTCTGGAAGTAAACAGACTGCAATACCAATGGACAGCAGCTTCAGGACGCCCTTGACAGTGACTGGAGTACCTTTCCAACCTATAGATCTGATGGCAACCACTTGAAAATTGAGGATAAGCATGGATACCTCCTTATCTATAAATTACCTATCCCAACACAGTACACTGAAACCCTGATGGCTACAGCAGACCTCATACCTTCTAGCAGTTCTAAAGAACATAGGAGAGGCCAGACCAGTGAGAAATACTGGGGTTTATAGAGGAAATATGTCAAGGAACCCAGAATGTCTGTAGAGTATATTAAGGATCTTCCCTTCTCTCAACAGTGGCTAGATGCAAACCAGCCATACTTCAAGCATATGTCCAACATACTACGCCTCTTGGACCCTCAGATGTATGTCAGATATCCCAGTATCAACAGGTTTCTCCCTGAGAATCTTAAACCTTCCTGTAGAATTTGGTATGCTTATGCGATTTTAAGAGGTATAACCGGGGAAGAGACTCCACACAAGGATGCTAGTGACTACCACTGCGGCTTTAATGTCAACATAGCTTGGGGGGACTTTACCACGGCTAGGATGGTGTTCTGGGAGCTGAAAATCACTATAGAGGTTCAAAAGGGAGAAGCTATCTTCTTTATGCCTAGGATCCTGAACCATAATGCGGTAGATATCCAAGGAGGGGTCAGAAATGTAGTAGATGCTTTTGTTCATGAGACTGTATTGACCTGGAAGGATAGACAGCATGAGAAGACTACAGGATATCTTAGGAGGGGACCAAAAAGGAAAAGGAGAAAAATAGAGCAGGAGGATCTTAGGGCTAAAGTCACAGTGGGATCTTCTTCAGGTGGCATTAGGGGAGCGCCAGAGAATACTCAGGATGGGGATAGTAGTGGGACTGATAAGGAAATGAAGACTTTATACCATAGAGGGGCACTAGAGGGGGAGGAGGAAGATGAGGATCAGGACTAGTCTAGTAGGAATTTTTTTTATTTTATTATCTACTTGAGAACACTCTCTACTGTCTCTTATGTCTTTCTTTACCTGCGAGGCGCAGGACTTTGAAGGGGGGCGGCTATGGAGGAGAATCCTGCCCAGTGGGCAGTTAGGTTAGCTGGGCTACTTGTGCTTAGCAGGGGCAGCTTACCTGCCGGGACGGTGCATATACCGAGACCCTTAATTATCTATGCTCTTTCATGCACCACCGGTGGCCCTACCAAATCGGCCGGTGGAAATACCATTCCCGCCGGTGGCCATACCGAAACCCTAAGTAAATTGCTCCAGACCATTCTATAGCCTTCAGTGCAAAAGCATTGAACAGGCTGCTGGGTGGGAAAGTCGGCTGGAATCAGGTTGATGATGGTTGCATGTGCTCTGGGACAGTAGTACTGTGGAGAGTATCAGGGCCGGTGGGTAGTATGCTCAATGCTCTCTGTCGTGTGCCTACATGCTACGGAAAAACGAGGTAGGTAAGCTACCCGCGCCAAGAAATCTAGCTAGCTGCCCGGGCTCAGAATCAGTAGCTAGTTACTTAGTCACCAATATTAAACGTCATTGCATCGAAAGCCGGACTGAATATATAATAACTACAAGCGCTTTACAACAGTGGTATTAGCTCTTCCTTGCCACATTTTCGAACCTTACACATCTACGACACCATGCCGCGCCTCGAAGACAGCAACGAGGCACTTCTCCGTGCGGGGCAGCGCGTGGGCCAGCAAGCCCGTCGCTTCTGGGACGGCTTCACCAACTTCGCCCTCCGCGACAACGTGCTTGAGGTCGCCGTTGCCTTCATGTTGTACCCCTCTTACCCTGTCCGTCGAGCCTGTGCTAATAGACGTTCTGTTTGGCAGAGTAGCCGCGGCATTTTCAAAGGTCGTCTCGTCGCTAGTCAGCGACGTCATTCTCCCCATAGTCAGCTTGCTGCCGATACTACAGCGCAACTTGGACGAGAAGTTTGCGGTACTAAGGAACGGGGATAACCCAAAGAGATATAAGACGGTAGCACAAGCATTGGATGACGGGGCTGTGGTAATGGCATATGGGTGTGCTTTCCCCCTCCAGACCTTGCATGGAGAGGTTGAAAGCCGGACTAACGGATGCGTGTGCGAGCTCGTTCATCAACCAACTGGTCCGCTTCTTCTCTATCGGCCTCGCGTTGTATACGATTGCGTTGGTTTACTCGCGCGTGTCCAGTGACTCGATCATCAAGTACCAGGTCAAATGCCGCTACTGCAGGAAGTATGTTAGCGAGAAGGTGAGTTTTCTGAAGGTGTGGATATGGCGTAAAGCTCAAGATTGTGAACTAATAGATTGGGGCAGGCAACACGCTGCTCCAACTGCACGAGTTGGCAGGATGGGAGAGAGGATTGATGTGAAAACCTTGGGAGGGAGGCTTTAGGAAGAAGCAACAGGCTCCTATAATATGGTGGAGTCCGCCAATGAGACCATGACAGGAAGAGCAACAGAAACGCAGTTAGCGGATCCATATAAATAGTTTTCCATAGAGTAAAATTTAGCATTTTTCTATTTTTCTAGCATGCCACATTCGGTGGTTCAATATATCTGATGGTGAGTTCGCTGCAAAGTCACTTCTAAGATATACGCCTTGCTATAATACTTAACATTTTCTACAATATAATAAATATATTCAAAATAAACTAGAAATATAATCTCTTAGCCTCTTGTGTGGTACTGTACTCCCCCTGTTCTATTTTAAGAAGTAGGGAATCAGGAATAATTTAGTATTGAGAGTTTCTTATTACTAGTCCAGAATTAGTAGTATATATAATGTTAAGTTTGTTTTTCATCCTGCTAACTATTCTCTAACTATCCTCTCTATATTATCTTCTACTAAAAGTAATTTACTATCTAGTAGGTTTATTCCCCTATTATCAATTTCACTACAGTTCTAATTCTCATATTTGCTAACAGTTATATTATTCTCCCTAACACTATTTTCCCATTTATCAAAGTTTTTAAGTCCTTTAATAGTCTCTTAGTAACTAAGATACATATATTACAGTTACTTGAATTTGACTATTCAATTGTATTTGTCTACTTTAAACTAAACTATCATATTACAGTCAAATCATATTACAAAAATATAGTTATAACAATAGATTCTATTCTTATTGTTACGAGCCTCTGATCTTGTAACGGCCATACGAAAGCTCGAACCGCAGAGCGAGCCATGCTCGCACCGCCAAGGTTCACGGCTCGCGAACCTCTATTAGAGACCAATGAGGATGCCTCTTGTAATCTCATTGGTCAACACACGTATTGTATATAGAACGTCATTAGAATAGAACTATATCCACATCACCACCTCCACAGACCACGAATCCATACAAACCATATAGTTCGTAGTACCGACCGTACACTCATCTACCATATACCGAGCACGAGTACCTGCGACCAACCATCTAGGCCCTGACAGATCTGAACCTCCAATCTAGCCTTTATGAGCCTCACCAAGCTGCATGAACTCATTGCCAAACCCACAAACCTCGCGCAAAGCTCTCGAACCTCTACATGGGTCTTAACCATGATGCAAAACTCTATATGAACCTCAACCAGACTTACTGCCTGTTACAAACCTTCGATCCGAACCTCCGATCTGAGCCTCCAATCTGAGCCTTTTGTCACGAACGTAGATTCCAGGCGCTTGGAAAGCAAGATAGGACTACTTCTATTCGACGATTCAAAGCTAAAGAGAAAAGTAGGTCTCGAAGGAGACCCTGCGTTTATATACATGAGAAGAAGAAGCTCTCGAACCTCCGTTCTGGATGTCTCGAGTCGCTCGAACCTTGCCGGATGCGATTCGGGCGCATAGCTATACTGCGAGTGGTATGGGTCCTATCGTGAGGTCAGGCGAGGCCCGTGTAACTGGTGACGAGGGTGGCGGTTCGAGTGCTATCCGAAGTGTTGAGGTCATTGAGCTCGAGTGGGGCTCGAGGTTGCGGCTCTGGCTGAGGCTCGTGCTGAGGCTTCCGCGATATTCATAACACCTTTGATCTAGCCTCTATGAGTCGCATCAAACCGCATAAGTGTAAGACCGTAGTGTAGATCTTAGGGCTTAGCTAGTAATATGACAGCTTATAGACAATGGAGGCTCTTTGGCGTAGAGTCGTCATAAAGTATTCTTAGAGACAATGCAACGAAGTTGGATCAGTAAAAGTACTCTTGATTCTGTAGTGTAAAAGAACTAATCGCTGCCCATTCTACTATGGGCAGCAGACTGCTTAAATATATGGTTCAGCCGGCTCCCCGATGGCTACCTCATTCTCTAATCTGACTCCCATTGTCTTGACTCTGTTTGCTATCGGCAACGTCGTCTGCTACCAGCAATGTCGTCGGATCGGTATCGACTACTTTCAGATATCGCTCTTCTGGCGTACTGTTTTTGTAGCGACGTCTTTGTCAATGGATGTAGAAGGCTATTTCCGTTATTTGCTTGGCAGTTGTATGCGGTTGCAGATGTTACTTGCTTATAGATCATGTCATCTTCGTGGAAGTCTAACGTCATTGTATCATCTATCAGTTGGAAGCGGTTTTGGAAGTCCGATGCGGCTATGAACCTCCTTTGTGGGAGCCTCATTGTTAATGCCTTACAATGAGCTCATCGCCAAACCCACGAACCTCATGCAAAGCCCTTGAACCTCTACATGAGCCTTAACCATGATGCAAGCTTTTATGCAGACCTCAACCATGCTGCCCAACAAACCTACAAACAGACTACATCACAAACCACTATCATTTGTAATATAGCTAGCAAGTCTAACCATAGCTGACATGGCTTGTGACAGTTTGTAGCAAGTTCGAGAGCTCTCTCTTCTTATATATATAAACACGAGGTCTTCTTCTATACCTCCTCTCCTCTTTAGCTTTGAATTGTCGAATAGAAGTGGTCCCATCTTGCTTTCCAAGTGCCCGGATTCTACGTTCATGATACTGCCCAACGGACCTACGAACGGGCCACACTGCAAGCTATTACTATTTGTAGTATAGCCAACGAGTTCAACCGCAGCTAACATGGCTCGTGACAGTTCACGGCGGGTTCAAAAGCTCTCTCTTCTCATATATATAAACGTGAAGTCTCTTTCTACACCTTCTTTTCTCTTTAGCTTTGAATCGTTGAATAAAAGTAATCTTACCTCACTTTCCAAGCACCAAGATTCTACGTTTGTGACACTTATAATACGATTATTTTTATATAGTTGAATCATATTGCAAGAATTTTATTACGAACCTCCAATCTGAGCCTCCAATCTAACCTCTATGAGCCTTACCAAGCCGTATAAGCTCATTGCCAGATCCACAAATCTTGCGCAAAGTCCTCGAACTTCTACATATGCATTAACCATAATGCAAGACTCTACGCGGACCTCAACCCTACTTACTGTCCAACGAACCTATAAACAAGCTACACCGCAAACCACTACCATTCGTAGTATAGCCAGCAAGCCCAACTACGAGTGGCATAACTTGTGACAGTTCGTGGCCAGTTCGAGAGCTCTCTCTTCTTATGTATATAAACGCAAGGTCTCCTTCTACACCTCCTCTCCTCTTTAGCTTTGAATTGTCGAATAGAAGTAGTCCTATCTTACTTTCCAAGTGCCTGGATTCTACGTTCATGACACTGTACATAAATCACTTCTAGAATAGACCTATCATACATATATCATACCCACGAGCCTACAAACTTATATAAACTACCAGATCATAGATCTGTCTATATGTTCACTACCATACCTTAGATACGAGCACCTGCGACTACCCATCTGGGCTTTAACAATACAGATCTATTTGACCAATACTTGCTTTTGTTGAGGATTAAGGAAGTATTTATGAAGATATACTTTTTAGTACTGTTGTCTTCCCTTATTCTTCTTATTATGCAGTGTCCTCTCTGCCACATCAAATCTCCTGGCTGTCAGGGGAAGGGAAAACTTTGGTTGGAGAGTTAGTTCCTTCAAAGTAGTCTGTAGTCTGTCCTCATAACCCTCATTTTGCTTTAGAGACATGTTTTAGCTTTGTGAGTTTATAACTTTTGAAGAAGAAGAGATATGAGAAATCTGAGATTACCAGGCAAATCTACAGGTAAAATTGACCTTAGAACAAATCACATATGTTCATGTGTTGGCACTGTAAAGTTAGATAGTCAAGCAAAAAGGTGCATACAAACTTGTATATTCTTGCAGATGCTAGCTCTAACTCTCAAATAGCACTCTATTATTTTTGCATCTTTGTACCCAACAAGCTCTACTCTTGCTACATTCACTAATAGTATCTATTTCACCTCTCTATA
>JAJDFE020000511.1:4510-27512 GCA_021527465.2 Geoglossum glabrum | reverse complement strand
TAAGAACGGCAACGGCGTGCAGGATAGCGGGGAAGCCGGCATCGTTGGCGTCAAGAAATTCGCATACGATATCTGGGGAGACACGGTAAATATTGCTTCCCGAATGGAATCAATGTCAATGCCCGGAAGGGTCAATCTATCCGAAACTACTTATAATGAGATCAAGGATGAATTTACCTGCGAATACAGGGGGGAAATAGATGTAAAGCATCGTGGCCCAATGAAAATGTATTTTCTGTCTTAAATATAAGCAACCCCGGTATATAGCCGGGGTTGCTGTATACTTTTAACGGGCACTATTCCCTTTCTTCAATTCTGCTATTTCTGATCTTAGTTGTTCTATTTGTACCTGTTGTTCTTTGACCGCAGCTACCAACACAGGGATCAATCCTTCCATGTCCACCGATTTAACCGTAGCTTTTTTAAAAAAATTCTTTCCTTTCATATATGAATACTGCTGGTTGTTTACCAATGTAGGAAACACTTGCTGAAACTCTTCCGTAATAAACCCGTAATGCGAACCCTTTGGCAATTTGAGATAATCGAATTGACCAGTATTATACTCAAACCTCTTAGGTTCAAGTGAAGTGATATTCTTTAAAGGTTCATTGATAGGAATTATATTCTTCTTGATGTCTTCATCAGATAAATTTTGAGAAAAAAGCTGTTGAGCTGATAATATGAATACAGATAATAAAATAGTTTTTGCAATAGATCGCATGACAATTAAATTTTTGTTGTTAAAATAAAAAAGATACCGATTAATCAATTTATCTTGTATTTGTTTTTAGGTATTTATAAATTAGATGAACAGTTCTGAATGATATATTGAAAGTCTATACAATTGTCTGACAATTATATAAACAAATAAACAAAGGAAATGATCAAAACTGATATAAAAAAAAAGAATAGTAAAAGAGGAAAATAATTGAGTAAAAATAGATAAACAAAAAAGAAAAAAAAGACAACCCATCCTTAGCCTAACATTAAGTTTTTTTTTTTTCAGATTGAAAAAAAAATAGAGAGTTAATTTTGCCTTTTTTGTCTTTTGTTTTTTTTTCTATTCTTTTTTTTTTTTTTAAATTTTTTTTAAATTTAGGCTGCAGTGTAAAAAAAAAAAATTTTATTTTTATTTTATTTTTATTTTTCTCCCAATTTTGGATTTTTTTTTAAACATTTTTTGTTTGCATAAAAAAATATTTCCTCATTAGATTAGATTTTTTAAACCTTTTTTTTTTTGTGTTTGCATTATAAGCAAAAAAAATATATATTTCCTGATTAGATGAGATTTACTAAAACTTTTTTTTTTTGTTCGTGTCATGAGCTAAAAATATATATATATATATATTTCCTGATTAGATTAGATTTACTAAAACTTTTTTTTTTTTGTTTGCTATCGTGAGCAAAAAATATATATTTCCTGATTAGATTTTTTAAAACTTTTTTTTTTTCTTTTGTTCATGTCATGAGCAAAAAAAAAAAAAAAAAATTTCCTGATTAGATTTTTTGAAAATTTTTTTTTTTTCACATCATGGGCAAGAATATTTCCCTCGATTCAAATTTTAAAATTTTTTTTTTTCCGGGTCATGGGGCAAAAATTTCCCCCAATTTAGATTTTTAATTTTTTAAATTTTAAAAAATTTTCGCATCATGGGCAAAAATATTCCCCAATTTAGATTTTTTTTTGGATAAGGATCGGTAACGAGATCGCCCTTTTTTTTTTTTTTTTTTTTTTTTTCATCGGCGGCGAGAGGGAAGGGGGGGGGATTTGGTGATGATGACAATGATGATGATGGGTTTGCGTCTTCGTCTTTGTTTTCAACGGCCACGGATCTGTCTCTACTCTACAGTGTCTTCGTCTTCTGCCGGCACCAAACGGCCTCGACTAGGTAGAGGCACTCTACTCGGTCTCGTCATCGCCCTCGGCGCCAGCGGTGTGATTCTCTACACCACCACCACGACCATCACCAGCGGGCCGGTGCTCCTCAACACGCAAACCTTCGCACCCTTCACACTCGTTGCAAAAACCGGGCTTCCGTGCGGAACCAGCGCGCTCCTCGCACTCCAAGGCCCCACTGGGCCGTCCTGGCCGGACATCTGGGCCGCGGGACGCCTGTATAGCGTGCATGTCGCGCGCGAGGAGATGGGCGTGTGGCGGAAATACACGCCGGTTCTGCTGGGCGCTGGCGGGCACGGCCAGATGCAGCTCCTCGTTGCGCCGGCGGCGGCTGGCTGCGTGTCGCCGCACCTCCATGGCCTCCCGCTGGGCTCGCGCGTCCTGGTCCGCGGGCCCTTTGTCGAGTTTGATATCCCGCCCGCTCTCGATGAGGTGGTTTGTCTGGTCGGCGGTACCGGCGTGGCGTGTGCCGTGCAGGCTGTTCGCCCGCTGCTGGAACGCGGTGTGAGGACCACTATCGTGTGGGCTGTTCGGAGTCATGGCCGTGGAAACAACCCTGTGCTGGCACACCTTCAGCACCTCAAATCCGTCTACCCAGCAACCCTGACTATATCGACGCATGCAGACCACACCCCTTCGGCACTCAAGCCCTCGCTCCTCCTCCCCCTCCTCCTCTCCCAACCCCAATCCCGACCCACCAACCCAGCCACTGCCAAAAAACTTCTTCTTGTAGCTGGACCCCCAGGATTCGTGGAGCATTGGGTCGGTGCCAAGGTATGGGATAATAGCGTCGGGGAAGAAGGGCAGGGGAGCCTAGGCGGGGTACTAGGGAGGGAGCTGATAAAGCGGAAGGGAGACTGGATGGTGTGGAAGCTTTAGGTGTGATGAATCCCTTTTTTTTTTTAAAATTTTTTTAAATTTTTTTTAGCAAGGGGGGGAGGGAACATGTATTTGATATTGACTTGCTGTGTATATATGTACTGTACATGTATAGAGTACACTTTTAGAACAAGGCTTTGGATTACCTTCTGCGCATACTTTCCTATTTATAGGATAGCATGTCTAGGAATATATAGAGGGGATAGAGAAAAAAAATTAAAATGTATGTATATACAAACGTGGAGTTTTTGCGTAAATATATAGTACCTCCTAGATACTCTCCTTGCTGAGCACATGTAGGGTATGGAGCGCCCATACCGGGAGGAAATCCCTCGCGATTGTGCAGCAATAATAGCAAAGAAAGTATATACATACATGCGTCTATCCCACCATCCCCTTCTCTGGGTTTAAACTCGTCACATTCGCGCTCCTCGCTTTCCCCTCAAACACCATCTCTGCCAACAAGCACCCGGTAGCCGGCGCATTCGAAATGCCCCAGCATGTGTGTCCTGCAGCTACCCACTCCCCTTGCGCTCTCCCTGTAGCACCGACCCAAGGTCCACCATCTGGTAGATAGCAGGCTTGTTCCACCAACACTTCACCGTCCCTTAGTGCTGGTGATATCGTAGAAGCCTGTCTTTTGATATCTGCACAGCGCTCCAAATCGACGGCTATGAGAGCGCTGGTGGCGGGGAGGGGAACTAGCGTGTCAGTGTGGCCGCAGGCGTAGGCTTCGTTGTTGGGGCGGGAGTAGATTTCAGGAGTTGAAGGTGGGAGGTTTGTGAAGAGGGCGTAGGCGGATAATGGGGTAGCCGGACGGACTGTTATGCTGTGGGCGCGGCGGGCGGGGATGGCAAGAGAGGGGAGGAGAGAAGGCGTCCAAGGGCCAGCGGCAAGTATGACAGTTGTGGCGGGGATTGTGTGTGGGATAGAGGTCGCGGCGTCGGTGTATGTGACGCCGGAGACGGCTTTTGTGGGGTTGGTGTTCTCCCTTGGTGATAGTGGTTGTCCACCACCCGCTGCTGCCTCCTCCCCTGTCATAGTTGCATATTCGATACCCGTCACGCTGCCCAGCACGATCTTGACGCCTTTTTTAGCTGCAAGTTCGGCCATCGACGTCGTGAATTGGTAAGGGTGTACCTGCGCGGTGTTTGTCAGGTTGCCGACCTCGGAGTAAGAGACGACGTTGGAGGGGTCGACCCAGGTGAGGTCATCCGGGAGACCAGCAGCACCTAGCCTCCTGGTTTTTGCGGGGGTGCCACTATCGGTTTGTCGGGTTACATTTTCAGCTCTGGCAGCCAGTTCTCCAGCATGGGTTCGTCTGTAGCCCCATCGCTCCACACCATTGTGTTCTCTAGCAAGCTCTTCGTGCAGGTTGAAGCTGAGAGGGGCGATGCACTCTGGATAAGCCCACAGTGCGACCAGCCCGCCTGCTTTGCCTGAAGCGTTGCCGGCTATTTTTGTCGCTTCGAGGAGAGTGACGCGGTGGCGGGTGGAATTGTAGGAAGCATGGCGGGTTAGGTAGTAGGCCGCGGTGCACCCGATTATGCCGCCGCCTGTTTGGGTGGAACAGAAGTAGTGAGAGATTTTGTTTTTTCAATCCTTGAACGCTGTAGCTGCCGCACGGGCAACTGACAAGGGTGGGGAGAGGGCGGGCTCACCGACAATGACAATGTCCTGTCCGCTCTGCTCACCAGCCATGGGCGATGAGTTTGTCGCTGGGTGCGTCGTGGTGGTGTCGTGGGAGAGGTGCTCGTGGAGTGCTGGGTGGTGGTTAGCGGGCGACTAAGTAGTCCAGCAATCGATAAGAGTCACATTTCGCGCCATGTTGCAATGCCCGGGCCGCTTCTTGTGCCCTCCCCGTCCGCCATCGCCCAATCCGCCGTGCCGCCAGAGGAGCAGAGGGAATAAGGAATTACAGGCACCAGTTGACGAGGCTCTTCAGCGCGTCCTGCTTGATCGCGCCCGATCAGTTACACTGCGTGTCTCAATATGTCTAGATGCATATGCAATGCGTGTGAAGGGCATGGGTGATGGGCAATACACACCTGGTTGTTTCGTCGGCCTTCCGCTCGGTTTGGATAGAAAGTAGCGGAGGGTGATATATGCATGAGACTGGAGAAGCTATTCTTGAGCGACAGGCGGGCTTGTGCGGGGTGTCTCTTGCCTCTTACCTCTTTCCTCTAGCCTCTAGCCTCTTGCCTCTTGCCTCCTGCCTCTTGCCTGTCGATAGTTGTTTGAGCTGCTCTTCAAAGCCGGGCCAACGTGCCATTCCCACTACAGAGTAGTGCGCCGTGCACTGCTACGTACAACGCGATCCCACCTTCCGCCACCCAACTCCCAGTCGGGCATGTGCTGCCACTGACTCTCCGGACTACATGAGCACAGCTACCCGCCAGGCAGCCAGCGCGGGATGAGAGCCTGATGGGTTCGACACGGCCGTTCAAGGAGTTGAATGTCAGCGCCAGTGGAGTCCAGGACCGCAGCGGAAGAGTATGTTTCCCGCACCCTATTCGCGTGCCCACACAAACCCGCACACACCAAGAAAAACCGTCACTGAACGCTGCTATTTTGTGCTCTTTAGTTTCCCCGGTAGGAATTGCACCGCCCAGCACCGCTCTCTCTCTCTCTCTCTTTCTTTTCGATGCTGACATCGCCGCGGACACCTTAGTGAACTGGATGACGTCCCCAGACACGCTCGGGGGAGGAACAACCTTGTATGACCGTCCAAGCCATTTTCGGCATTACTGCCTGCAGCCGCTGAACAAGTCTTGCAGACCGGCCTCTCCCAGGTCCGAAATCTCTACTTTGTCGCCTATGGACATCAGATTTGGGTCTACCAGCCGCGGTTTCCGACGCAGGTCCTCCGCACCTGCCCTGATCTGATCCTCACTCTGCCTGTTTCACAGGGAGGCCTTGTGGGCTATATAGACCCAGAAAATCCGCACTCAATCAATCAGCTGGTCGTTGGTGACCTGGGAGGAGAGGAGATCGTGGCTTGTGTGTGCGATGATGGAGATGTGCTTGCCTACCAGACTCAGAAGATACTCGCTGCTATTGAGAGACGTACCGCCAGCGAGCGGCTCCATAGGGACGAGGGCGACCATGTCAGACCATTTTTCAACGAGAATGTCGGTGAAAGTGCCTGGGGTCTAGCCATCCATAAATCAGCGAGGATGATTGCCGTCAGCGCTAATACAAAGAACATTACCGTCTTTGCTTTTGCCTTGGCCACAGAGAGCAGTACTGCGTACGCCCAGGCACTGGAGAAGAATGTACTCCCTTCGGAATCTATCAACTGGGTTCCTATAGATTCCAACAGCCCAGTTTCCACATCCTTCTATGCTTATCCATCGTCTGGGGCGTCTCGGCTCTTACTCAGGCAGCAGAATTACCGTATCACCCTTAGGGGCCACCGTGATAATATCCCGTGCGTCGCGTTCTACAACTCTCAGGACGATACGCGAGGGCGGTGGCTGATCAGCACAGATATCGAGTGTGTGGTTGTCGTATGGGATATCTGGTGCCGGGAGGTTGTCAAGAGAACGAAGTTCATAGATCAGATCCCTTTGGGGCAATTTGGCCACACCACTTCAACAGACGAGTCGTGAGTTCAAACCCTCCATTTTCTAGAATCCCCGAGTGGATAGAGCGCGCCGGAGACACGAGGTTGTGGAGACTCCTGGTAGGGCTTGCCACACGGTTTACCAACATCAGTGATGCTGGGCATGGTATTACCGTGCTCGAGCCTCTGGGGACTAAAGATGCATCCTTTTGGTGCTAAATGTTTATGCTATCTGTTTCTATGTGCATCATGCCTGAAGTCTTATAGCAGGAATATTTATAGAGGTCTAACATTGAGACTATATAGTGGAGGCTGGGGCGTCCTCTGCTTAGATCCGCGGTCGTTTAAGCCAACTCTGGGGCACGAAGAGACGTTCGGCTGCGATCCTGTTCCACACCACGGCAAGCACATCACTATGTGGAGTGCTGCATGGGACATTACTGGAAGCAAAGGAGAAGTGACAGACTCCTCCTTTTGGCACCCGTCCTACAGCATGTATGACGATGGCGAAGTTGTGTTTGGAGAAATGTTTGATCATGTGCCGTTGGCGTACGGCGTTGATGACGAAGACGAAGACGATGACATGGAATTCCCATATTGGGAAGCTTCACTTCAAGGAGCAGGGAATCAGAGTGATCCGGATCAAGGGATGGGTGGACAAGATCACGTAATCCCCCACGAAATTTATCACGATTCCGAGGATGCAAATACATTGGCGATTATCTATGCATCTCTTACTAATATCTACGACAACCAGAGCGTACAAACAGGGGATTTCTCTTCCACCGTCCAGCACAACGCTTCAGTGGGACAACAATCCCTCGCTGGTAGTTCCTCTATGGCACCGGGTGATGCATTCTCTGAGCATCTTCTAAAATCGTACCCTCAACCCCTTCTCGAGCGGCCTGCCGACCTACTGGACGATCTTCCCGACTTCCCTGTCCTCTTCTCCACGGGGAAACACATCCGCCTCCTCCAGTCCCCTAGTCTCCGCGCGTCCACTATCTGTCGCAAAGCGTTAGAACAGAACATCCCCCCGCACTTGGACTGGCTGAGCCAATACGGCCGCCTCAACATGGTCGCCCAAATCCCCGACCTCAGCCTCGCCATCGTTGGCTCCCAAAGCGGCCGCGTTGCTCTCCTAACCCTCACCACATCCCAATCCATCCCCGACAAATACGCCTTTCGTCTCGAGGCTCTCTTGCCATTCAAATCTCAGGAGAAAGAGGGACTCCGCCCAGACGTCCCGCTTGTAGGTCTCGCCGTGGCACCAATCCAAGGGAGAGAGTTAGCAGTCGATCGCTCAACCATGACGGATGTATCTGCAGGGCTAGGGTCTAGATCGCGGACAGAAGCATGGAGAAGGGTGGAGAGGACGAGGAGATATAGGCTTATGGTTATGTACTGTTGCGGGTCGGTGTTGAGTTATGAACTTGGGAGGGATGGAGAGAGGGTAAGTGTTGAGGGGACTGGGGGGCAGTTGTTGGCTCTTTGAAGTTGGTGCTCTGGTGAAGGGGGTGAATGGATACTGAGGGTTAGGATAAGACACATGGTAGTACAGGAAGACTTACTAATTCAGACCGCCAGTGAAAGTCAGTGCGATAAATCAGGACGCAAGTATGGATGAGTCTTTTTTTCCATTGGGAGGCGTCGCTATTACTCTTGGTAAATTAGCCTATTACAACAAATATATTTTCGGTAAGAAAAAAAAAGAAGCAGATATCGAATAATACGCGTCTTCTATTGCCTTTTTCGTATTACCACGCACCCTTGAAAGTCCCATAATTTCAGATTTTATCTCGGAGACTTTTTTTTTTAGTTATTATTATTTACTACCCACCCAAAAAGGAGGTCCCATACAGCAAATACCCTCACGTAAATTAGCAAGGGGGATGTGAACCCAACACTTTGGATTGTATCTCCAAAAAAAAGAGAAAAAAAGAGAAAAAAAAAGCCATCCGTCAAATTGTGGAATAGAAAGAATAAATAATGCAAAAAAGGTCAAAATAAATTTTAAATTACCACCCTTCCATTTGCAGCGGCCCGCTTTCCCACTGGTCTTCTTCGCCAACGCCCTCGCCGCCCTCGTCTCCAAAGTCCATCTTCTCCAGCTCTCTTACAAAGAAATCCTGTTCTTCCTCTAATACGGTCATGTCTGCTCCCATCTGTTCGGGGTATCTCTTTAAATTGTGCCAATGGGTTAGTGCCCTGAGTGCTTGTTCGAGAGGGAGCGCTTCCTCGACGTCTGCATCAACGTCGCTACCGGCGAGCCAGTCATCGCGGAGTTCTGGGCGGCAGTAGAGGTACACTGCCGTGATGACGCGCATGTTGCTCTGCCGCCATTTGCGGCCGCAATAGGGGACTTGGCCTTTAAAGAGCTTGAGCGTGTATAGGCGGAGTTCGGGCTGGGGGACTTTGAGAGATTTTTTGAGGATGTTAGAGGATTTGTATTGCACGAGGAGTAGGTTGCGATGAGCTTTGTGTTTGCAGATTTTCTGCATAATACGAAGGTAGTTGATGGAGGAGTAGAAGTTGCGCCAGGAGAAGCTGGTTATGGGTTCGAGAGGAATGTCGGAGGTGGAGAGGGGGTTTCCTAGTTCGTCAACTTCCAGGGGAGGGCGATTGGGCGGCTGAGTGGTTGCGGTGGTGGAGGATAGAGTGTTTCCGGGGGTTTCGGAGAAGGCTGCAAGGTCGATTGCGGAGGAAGGGCGGGAAGGGTCTCGGCGGAGTTTGATGACTGGGGGTGGGCAGGCTTCATCATCGCTTCCCTCGTCCTCGTTAGAATGGTGTGTAGTGTTTCCACTGTGGGTCTCACAAAAGTGGAAGAATCTATCATGCCGTTAGCGTTGCTGGTCTGAAGCCCCTTCTGATTTAAACCAAGCTAAACAAACCTTAGGTCCTCCCTGTCCGCCTTTGAGTCAACTACCTTCTCCATCTCCTGATGTGCAAATAGCTTTAGTATTAAGGGGAGGTAGTTTGAATCCAAGAGTAGCTGGGTCATATACTCGAACTTGAGGATGTCTTGTAGGTTTGTCACACGTTAGGATTGGGTGTAGAGGCCGAGGTAGACCAAGGTGAAGGATGTGCTTACGGGATAATTTAAACCACTTTAAGATGAGCAACAGGATACCCGATACAGCTTTACCTGTAATTTCGCGTGTTCTTAAAGCACTAAGTTCCTCAAGGGTAATTTTGGGGTCGGCGCCATCCCCAGTATTGTCGCTCTGAGGTATTCCATTTCCGTTGGTTGTGCGGCCGTTATCTTTACCTTTAGCCCTACCCTGCCCGTTGCTAGTGCCATTTTCTGGTGTATTGAATGCGGGAGCTAAACTATTCTGGCCGTTCGTATTTGACTGGGTGATTAGGGTTGTGACGTTCGCTAGAATTACCTTCAGTAGGACGATTACGAGAGATTGGAGATGAGGAAGGGCTTCTCGCTAGCTATAAGTCAGGGTGGGTCTAGTTATGGACGGCTTCTTAGTGCACTTACGTAGAAATCTTCAACGGCTTGTAGCCTCCTGACGGTTTCTCGCGGGTCACTCTTGGTCTGGTCTTCAAGATCTACTTTCTTCGCGTCGTCGTCTTCGCTTAAGCTTCCCCAGCCCCTCTCGAACTTCATATACCGCTCTCTCTCTGCCCACAGCTGCTTCATTGCCCTCGTCATCCTCATTCTTTTAGCGAATAACTCGCCGGCCTCAAGAATGGAGGTCGGAATATCACTTCCTTCCCATTTCTTCCCAACTAGTGCATCCTGCCGTCCAGCAGCCCCTTTCCCACCAGCGCTATTGCTTGTACTGTCGAGTGGCGGATAGAGGAAGGGAAAGTTCTGGTTCGTTTGGTAGTTCTGTTTCTTCCCCGCCTTTCCACCAGGTCCGGCGGGTGACGGCGGGGGGGATGGTGCGGGCGTTGCGATATGTACAGGCTGATGGAGGATCGACCCGCTATTGCCGGTGACATTTGCAGGTCCAAAGCCGACACCGGCGGCTCGACTTGGGTGGTTGGGCAATGGGGGGAGGATTGAATTGTTTTCAAGTTCTAACGGCAGCAGAGGCGGTGGTGGATTATAAGCGGGGTATTTTGAGATGAGTTCCTGTCGGAATAGGTGGTAGTCTAATGGTGAAGCTGTGATAAGCGTCTTGGGATTGTCGGTTGCAGATGTGCCAGATTCGATATGGGTATGCTCTTTTGATTCTTCCATCTCTCTCATGCCGCCGAATAACAGGAGTATGGACTTCCAAAATAGGAGAAATACCTTCGATTTCGAATATTAATACTAACTAGAAAATTTTGTTGATCGGGAAGGGATCGAATGGAACGTACCTTTGTTACGGGTAGCCCTGGTGAGTCATCCCACCGCAACTTCGCAAGGACTTTAACAAGGAACCCAAGGTAGCTGGGCTCCAGTTCCTCTGAAGAAAGGCCCGTCATCAGCCAAGTGGCTTTCAGGTTCGTTCTCCGGACGTTAACTCACCTAGCTCGTCCCTAATTCTCGAGCCGCTGCCGCCTACTGTTTGACGCCTACCAGCTTCTACAAGTAGATATGCCATCGTTAAAGCGTTCCTTAGCTCTCTTGATTCGGCTGCTTTGAGCTCCTGTTGCTGTTTTGGTGAGCTCTGTGGATCGTGCAAATCCTCCCTATTGATGATTTAGCGCAACTACTCGCAGGGTTGAGCCTTTCCGTAGTGCGACTAACCACGACCTCAAGCACGCCCCCCGCAGCACATCAAAGACAGCTGGAACGCCCATTGCTTCGTAAATGAGCTCTGCTCCTTGCATCATCCAATCCATCTGAAGGCCCGCATATTCGTATTTGTCACTTCCTCTAGCACCTTCACTCTCGATTTTGCTACCAGTGTTCCCAGTCCTTGTATCCGAGGCTGACCCCGCCGTCTCCCCCCATATGCCAAGTCCCACGTAGACCAAACATTCCAAGCATTCTCCGCGCTGCTGGGCATTGACACTCTCTAATCCTGCTACTTCGCTTTCCACAAACCTCCTTCTCTTCGATACATCTGTATCTACCCATTTAACCGCATGTTGGGTGGCAGCACCAGTCTTTGCGACAAATATGCCCCACCTCTTCTCAAAGGTAGCTTTCGCATAAATGTTGTCGTCTCGCTCTTCTTCGCCGTATGTGAACCACTCCTCGAGTTCCTCGGGGAAGGAAGCGCTATCCTGGTATACAAACGTGTATGCCGCAGGTTCGTATTTGGGCATGTCGCTCACGAGCCTTTTTAATTGTAACAACGAGAGCGAGTCTGTAGGAGCACCCGCATTTTGTTGTTGCGATGCCTGTGACATAGATGGAGGCTGAAAGGGGGGTCGGCCTTGAGCTTCGACTTTTGGAAACTGGGGCCGTTGCGGCAACACTATCATCGAGGTTTTGTTCGCGCCTCCGCGATGGATACCATCAACAGTACCTCCATCTCCAAACACATCCCGAGTGGTGCCTACGGTCTGGGTGTCCGGCGTAGCTGGGGGGTGTGCGAGAGCTCCAATCTCGTCGACCTCATCCGCCTTTACAATACCGAGCTCTTGTGACGTCCCCGACTCGGCGGAAGACTCTATCATCTCATCATCAAACCATTTCATATCCCACTCCTTGTCGTCATCCCGCCCATCTTTGCTAAGGTTGTCTATGTCGTTTGAGAACATGGCGTAGTGTGGACGTCGTGTGGTCTATAGGTAACACGGGAGCTGCGGCGACAAAACAGAGCAGGGGTCTCGATGAGGCTCTGCGGCTCCCCGCCTGGGGTGTACGGTGGGGTGGGTAGAGTAATACGTATTTTGTACTCTGACTTGCTTACATCCAAAATACTTATTCCTCTCCGGTGCTTACGACTGCCTTGGGAACTTCATTAAAAACCGCATATCACTCGCTATTATTGCGAACGCGAGCAGATATTCATGCTATAGGACTGGACTCAGAGTACTCGCATGTTTGATCGCTGCATTACAACTACCGCTCGGTCCCTTGCTTGCTATTGGACCTCTGGTTTGCCTTGCACTAGAGGCCTTAGCAGTTCTAATTATGGGGGAGTTGTGGGGGAGTTATGTATACTTTGAAAAAGGTATATATAGAATATGATAGGGAAAATTAACGCTTCCTGTGCGAATTAATAAAAGTTTTTGGAAAAGAGACGAATCAAGGAACCGGCCTCGCAGTCTATGATACAAATTTCCGAGCCCAATACCTTACAGGGCCAATCTGCCCTACGCATAAACAAGAGCCACCAGTTAGGCCCTATTTTGCCATGACATCCACATATCCTCTTTTTGCTTTACTCTTCTTTACCGTTCCGCCTTTTCTTGCTGTGCCGGGGGGCCCAAGTAGATCTTCAATCGATGATGCGTCACTCAATGCTGTTGATGGTCGAGATGGCGGGCCGCCAGCGCTGCCTATCGGGCCACTAAACGGGGTCGGCGGAACTAGGCTGGCTGTAGGGCCACTGCCTGATGGCGAGTCTGTCCGCGGGGGGGTGCCAGGTATTGAGGGGGAACGGGATGGAGGGGGAGCGCTATAGGGTGGCTGTAGGCCGTTGATAGAGATTGGGGGGGCGCTCACAGTTGGCAGGGGCATGGGGCTGGCGGAAACGGGAGGTGCAGAGGGGGTATGCGTAGGCTTGGAGGTGGAAGTAATACTAGGAGGTCCGGAGAAGGACCTTGGTGTTGGGCCTCGGGGAGGGGGGGGTGTGGCTGTTGAAGCTGGTGTGTTCGGTTCAGCTTTCTGAAGGGCTAGTTAGTAGAGTAAGATGTTACCTAGGACTCTGATTGATTTCATACCTTATTTACCCATCTTTTCTGCTCTGGGTCGTAGTAGAAGGAAATTTCTTCCCCAAGTTTTGCTTTAATAGGCCCAGTTGACGCGTTTGGATCCTTTTTGCCGAACCAACCCCCGAACCAACCGGACTTCCTTTCCCCAAGCGCTTCTTGCTTCCCTATAAGAACGTTAGACTGCCGAGCCTCCCGGTGCAGTAGGTAAGCCTACCAGTTGTTATTGCTTTCCCTTTACTTTCCTTTTCCTTTTGCTCCTTCTCCTTTCTCGCTATCTCGGCTGCTCTAGCTGCAAGGTCGTCGTCTTCTTCGTCGTCATAAAATGTTTTCTTTTTTGGCTTTTCCTGGACTGGAGATGTTTCCCCGCTTTCTGCTTCAATATATGGCGCTGAAGATGCGGGCGGCTCATAGCCTGGGTAGGTTGGTGGGTCGTAACCTGGCGAATCTTCTGTAGAACTTGGAGCGAGATAGTCAGATTGTGGTGGTTCATAACTCTGATGTGAGCGAGACGAATCTGATGGTGGGCCAGGCTTTAAAGATGAGATACTGGGCGGATAGGGCGATGATGCTACAGCATCAGAGGTTATTATAGCATACTGACTCTGGGCCGATGGCGCTAGGTACGGAGGGTAAAATGAAGCCTGCTGTGCAGCATTTCCTGACTGTGCCGGTTGAGACGTTGGTTGGAAAGACGACTGCGGTTTGGCCAGTTCTGACGTGCCATTTTGCAGTGCATCGTGTGCACCATGTGTGATATCAGCCGGTCTTCTAGCATCATAAGAGTTAGGGTGCAGCTCTACGGATGCTCCCAATTCTTGAGAGGGCGCTCTTTGCATGTCGTATAAGAGAGGGCCTTGTGGCTCAGATGTTTTCTTTGGGGCGTACCGAGAATTTTCGGTTGAAAAAGGCGGCGCACTTAGGGGAGGACCGGAGTCTCTAGGTGTGTATGCCGCGCTGTATAGATCAACCGACGAGCCAGTTCGGCTTAGTGATGGAGTGCCTCCGGCAATCCTTGAGAATGGCCCAATCTCAGGGAGACCATCCTTGCCAGAGCCTGTAGACGCGGCGTCGCTCTCATCTCCGACAACAAAACTATTAAATTTCGCCCACATAGATCCAGAGACCTTCTCCATACTCGGTTTAGAAATCCAGGAGCCAGAACTATCCTTCGGTGACTGCTGTAGCCGATTCGTCAGATCATCCAAAATTGAGAGAAGCCCGGTGTGATAATATGGTGACGACTTTGTCGTCGATCTGATACCGTTTGTAATGGCGGCACAGTAATTCTGTGCTTCATTACAGTAACCATAGTCTGCCAGGACCAGAGCATGATAAAGTTTATAGGCTTGGAGATGGGGCGTAGGAGAGCTATGACCGGAAGGTGTAAGTGATGCTGAAAACTCAAGGATTTCACTGAGAAGAATAGACTCGAGATTGCCCGCGAAGTGGATTGGCTGCTGGATGTGGTCTGTGCCTAGAAGCGCAAAGCTTGTTTGTGGATCGTCCGCGCCGCCGAATGCTGGAAGAGAGCGTACAAAGAGGAAGCAGAGGTGTGCCGCCTCGATTCTTCCATATCCGGCGAGCAACCTCCCCAAGGCTAAAAGGGCTTGCTCATCATCTGCGCTGCGGTTACTCAGTACCAAGCTCAGGGTCTCTCTCCATCTGTCGAGTCCTTCTAGAGCATTCCTCGTTGGCCCTATATTCGCTGACGTGCTGACCATCTGCAGGCCTGCTCTTGCAGACGGCGGTACAAGCTCATCAATGCTCTCTTCCACATTACCGGCAAAAATTTCATAGAGCGCTGCCAGGGACTCTGTGTTGCCTCCCAAGTTCTTGACCTCCAGTCTTACAAACTCTTGGACTACCTGCTTCCACGTCTCCCTGTTTAACGTCGAAGATATGAGCATCGCGTGCCCCCAAAGTCGCTGGTCGACGGCTTGCCAAACCGCCTTTTCTCGGTCACCTCTGAGAAGGACCTTGCGAAGTTTCTCAAGCGTTATAGGGTCTACCGGGTCCGCTTGAAGCTTAGCATCCACCAATTGCGAAATATTTGCGAGAGGTCCACCGTATTGGGACTGAGGGTCCCCTATACCCGTCTCCGCTTCCGGCATCAACACTGCTCTGACAGCCTTTTCCACCTCCGGACTTCCCTCTAATATCCCATCCTTCTCAACCAGAATACATAGGACCTTCCACAAGAGTACCTTCTCTTCGTGTCGTTTTCTAACCTCTGCAGTTGTTAGTCCGTATCCTGGCCTGCGGGCGTCTTGTTCTTGCGACTCTAACACTTCCATTAACCAACCGAGCACCTCTTTCTTCTTGGCCTTTTTAAGTGGCCCAGGAAACCTTGCAAGCTTTTCCTCAAGTGGAAGGACATCCTTTGCGCTTTTGATCTCAACTTCCCCGGGGCTGCGAGTCGTCAGGGGCTGTGCCTGACCAGAGCTATATCTCGGGACCTCCTTTGGGAAGGATGTGACAATGACTCCGCCAAACCCCCAAACAAAAATCGGGCATCCTTTCCATCGCTGGAGAGGGTCCGCTTCGCGGCCATCGGTAGGTGTAACATAGCTTGGGCTCGGCGGAAGTCGCCTCGCAGGCGCCCGCTCGGGAGCGCTGGGGTAGGAATTGATGAATGCTGGAGGAGTCCCCGTGCCGTGTACGGAAGACGGGCGTTGGTATGGATCTCGGGGCATCGTTGACATCTTCGGCCCCGCTATCGAGGCCCCGGGCGACTGTGTTTGTGCTCTACGCGGCGGGGAGAATGTAGGCTCAGCGGTAGGAGCACTTAGCTGGTATTGGGGTGCATAAATGGAAGTAGCACGCTTTGATGGGGATGAGGTTATTTGGCCGGAAAGTATGTTGGAAGGCGGGGGGGTTGCCGAGGTCCTACTAGCACCGGCCATAGGTGTCGGGTGTGGGTGTGGCTGAGGTCTGTTATCTAGATGGTCATGTTGAACCTGATCCCTTTCAAATACCATCTCTTCTTCCTCTCTGGGTACGCCGCCTAGGTTAGATATGTTGCGGGCAGTAGCTCCCTGGCTGCTAGGACGACCGGACGTCTCTTGATGCTGCTTCTGGGCAGCGCCCTTTGAGGGTTGTGTCGAGTGCTGGGCTTCATAATGTGCTAGCGGGCTACCTATCCTTGGTTGATGGGGTAACAGAGTTGCTGGAGTTGGTGGAGCGCTGCCACCTATAGCTGTGTATTTTGCCTGCCCCTGAAAGGTTCCGGAGCGAGGAGTAGGTACAGGGGAGTATCTCGAACTTGAGATTGTAGGAGGCGGGAGGCTTTGACTCGTATGTGGCGGGGCGGCATAGGGGCTCACTCGTTCTGGCGGTAGCAATTGCTGAGTGGGGAGGGACGCGTAAGAGATCGGGGTTGGTGCCTGTTGTGGATGACTTTGCTCCTGTTGAGGTGTATGAGGTGGGGGTGGTGTTCCAATTGGCTGAGGAGTATATCTACTCTGATTACCTGAGTGTCTTGGCTTTGAGACTACTGGTAATTCTTCGAAAAAGCTATTTGAACTTGGTGTTGACACTTTGGGTAAAGCACCGGAGCTGATGACAGGCAGTGGCTCTGTTGGAGGCTGAAAGGAATGGCTTTGTATAGGAGGCGAAGGGCGAGGAGCGGATGCGGCAACAGTTGGCGAAGGGAATATGCCGGAAGACGGACTAGCATGCATGCTGCTACTTCTTGGCGGAGGCATTTGGATTTGCCCTTGACTGGCAATGCTCGTGGGGAATTGCTGCATGCTTGCTCGTTTTCTTGGCCGCACGTCCATCGGCAGGTCGTAGGGCGAGGTGTAACCCCCTTTGGATTTATCGGAAAAACTTTCAGCCCTAGGTGTTTCGTGTATCTGCCTTTCTAGCTGTTGAGGTTGCTGCTGTAATTGCGAATATGAACTGGGGAAGTCCGCAAGTATTTGGGAGGATTTGGTGTGAAAGGGCATATTCTGTTCAGTGGGTAGATAGGAACTGGCGATTGGCGGTGATGGGTGTGACTGCTGTGGTTGCTGGGGAGATTGCGCAGGCGCGTACCTGTCCAGGCGGTCCTGACTGGAGGTATTGGGTGGTATATCTCCTGCGCTGTGGAATCCGTATGGACTGCTGGTACCGCCAATGGCCGGTTCTTCTCTAACTGCCCCATTAGCAAATGTGGCAGCTGCTCCATCTTCCAAAAACCCGACCCCATCGTCGTCAAAGAACCTCGAAGGATCGGTGGTCGGTTCATCCTCAAGGAGCTCGTCATCATCCAGTGCAGCCTTCCATCTTGCAGCTAGGTCGTCCTCACCCCCTCCTTTTCCTGCCTGGTCCGGGCTACTGATCTCTCCAGTATTCCCACCTGCAGGCCTATGCGCTGTTTCATCCTCGGTTGCAATACTATCTAACTTCGCAGTTGCCTGTGTCTCGGGATAGACAGAGTCAGCAGATAGACTCCCACCGCTTGCCTCGCCGAGGCTTTCGGCTTGAGAGGCATCACCGAAGGGATCGGATGAGCTAGGCTGATAGAGCGCGTCGGAAGAGCCCTGCTGTCTGCTTGGGCTAAGAGGTTGTAATAGGGGAACGCTCTCCTCGTATCTTGCTTCGTAGTCTGGTGGTGTTGAGGTATTCCTTCCCTGGGACTTCCCATAATTGTCGAAAAAGTCGAGGCCATCGTCGTCGGCCTCTCCCGCCGCGGTGGGGGGGGAGGCGTCTCCTGAGGACATCTCCGGCTTTATTTCGGGGAATGTATAGCCCTGATAGCTACTATCATCGTCATCGAACGGATGTGTAGCACCATTCACGCGACCGACTCCTTCACTTGCTGTAAGTGCATGTCTGTCTAGGGGCGGTACAGGGTGGTGTGCTGGGGGTACTTCGGGGAAGGAATTCGTTCGGTCGCTTTCGCCCATAAATTGAAAAGGGTCGGTTTCTTTCCGCTGTAGACCCCATGCCGGATCCACGAACTCGTCCTGTGCCCAAGTGATTTCGCGGGATACCGCAAACGATTCAGAGCTCGAGAATCCGGGCCTTTGGGATGGGTTATCCTCCTGAGGCGAGGGTGAGCGGGAGCCGACCGTGTTGCTACTCGTTGGAACGTCACTCCGAGCGGGAGATGTTGGTCGTGAACCAGTAAAACTAGGCAATGCTGAAGCAGTAGGGCTTGCAGAAGGGCTTGCAATCGAGCTGTGGTTCATCTCTGCGATGGGATGGTCTCGGCTCGGCGATGGCTGCAGGTCTCTGTTGTCGGCCGTGGTCGAGATGGTCGGGGGAGTTGATGGATGGCCTTCACTGTAGTCCACTGGGCTGCCATTATTTGGTGAATAGTTTTCCCCTTCCGCGTCCGGTCCAGCGTTGCTCATCGTTGAGGTTCCGTATCCTCTCGTGTCTCCTCTCATGTCACCCTGAGACTCGAGACAGGAAATGTGAAAGCTGGCCAATTCCGACAAGCGTCATCGGCACGTGACTCGCAACGCGCGCAGCAGATGACAGCTTTCAGATAGAGCGCCGATATTCCAGGCCCAGCACAACCCTTGAGATGCCCTGAGCGAGGCCCCAGATATTCTCAGGCCGGCGCAACACCGCTCAGAGCTGGCAGTCTGCCAGTGTACTTTCGCACGCCCCCCGTGGGGAGGATGCCTTCCTCACCGAGTTACCGCCAACCCAATGCGCTACACTCACAAGACTCCGACTCCGAATCCGATCTCGAGCTCGAGCTCCAGGAGCTTGGTCCCTCAACTACGCCATCCCAACAGCGACTGCGGAGGTCTAGGGAGGAGCGGCGGACTGAGCAAGAACGCCGTGGACAGATTCCTTTGAGAAATCTCCGCATGGGTGGTTTGCGGGGATTGGGCGGTAGGCGTAAAGGATATGGCGAACTTGGGTTCGCTCATGGAGACAACGGAGAAGACCTGCGTGGCCTGCTATATGACGCTGAGGACTCTAGTGCCACTGCTCGCGACTCAGGGGCCAGCTTGGGGAATTTCGAAGATGATGCTCCTCTTCTGCATCCGCTGGCGGCCGGAAGGCATGGAGGCCAGGAGAGCGTAATCTCGAGACTAGGGTCAAGGATACGACTACCAAGCTTCCTGTCGACTGCCTCGAGGCCTGCGACACCCACAGAGGTACATCAATCAGGGCAAGAGGAGGATGACCCAACAGCAACTAGGACAGTAACCGTCGGCCAGGCACAGACGCTGAAATTTCCGGCGAATGCAGTATCAAATGCGAAATATACGCCCTGGAGCTTCCTACCCATCACTTTATACACAGAATTTTCCTTTTTTTTCAACCTCTATTTCCTGATGGTCGCGCTCTCGCAGATCATCCCGCCTCTTAGGGTTGGGTATCTTTCGACTTACATTGCGCCACTGGCTTTGGTTGTGAGCGTCGTGTTGGGAAAGGAAGCTCTAGACGATATAGCGAGGAGAAGGAGGGATGCCGAAGCGAACTCCGAAGGATATACTGTTATTCGATTTGAATCCGCCCCCGAACGCGGGGCTAGAATGGGGAGGAGCGTCTCTCAGTCAACTCGCGTATCGAAGGATAGGAGGGCGAGGAGAGGATGGGATTTGGGGCCCGGCGAGCGGTTGTCGGAACTACAGGAAGCGGATGAAATTGGAAATCCTGGAACAACTGGCAGATCCACAGCTTCATATTTTGAAACTATCATAAGGTCCCGAGATATCAAGGTTGGAGACGTACTAAAATTGGGGAAAGATCAGAGAGTCCCTGCGGATGTGGTCATTCTAAAAAGTTACACCAGCGATTCCGCAATACCAAACCCATATCAGGGGGGCGATGGCTCTTCAACGGAGGAACTAGGGGGGATTAATGGAGACTTGGTAAACCCAGCGTTGGGTCCAGCCGGGATACCGACCGACGCGGAAGTCGGGAGAGGCGGGGAGACGTCGCTAGGGAAAATTACACTACCTGCCGACGGGGATGGTATAGGTGAATCTTTCATTCGGACAGATCAATTAGATGGGGAAACGGATTGGAAATTAAGGCTTGCGTCTCCACTCACACAATCCTTGGAAACGGGCGAGTTTACAAGATTGCAGATAATAGCTGGTAAGCCGGATAAGAAGGTCAATGAATTCGTCGGGACTATTGAGCTCTTGCCGAAACCTCTCCATTCACGTGGCCTCCTTGTGGATAGGGCGGAGAGGAGAGCTTCGCAGGATGACGGCCCACAAGCGCCGAGGGGTGGAGAAGAAGCAACCCTTAAATCTACGCCGCTCACGGTCGACAATACTGCCTGGGCTAACACGGTCATAGCATCTAATTGCACTACGCTAGCTGTGGTCGTTTACACCGGTTCCCAAACTCGACAAGCCCTTTCAACATCTTCTTCCCGTTCAAAAGTGGGCCTTCTCGAGTATGAGATTAACTCCTTAACTAAAATCCTATTCGCTCTTACCCTTACGATCTCAGTTACCCTTGTCGCGTTGAAGGGAATCGAGTCAACATCAAGCCGCAAGTGGTATGTAAGTATAATGCGCTTCCTTGTCCTATTCTCAACCATCATACCTATAAGTTTGAGGGTGAATTTGGATATGGGAAAGACGGTCTATGCGTGGTTCATAGAGCGGGATAACGGAATCAAAGGGACGGTGGTCAGAACGAGTACCATCCCGGAAGAGTTAGGAAGGGTCGAGTATCTGCTGAGTGATAAAACGGGTACTCTAACTCAGAATGGTACGCAGCGCCCAAACTCCTCTCCATGATGGTCGTTGACTTAGCCCAGAAATGGACCTCCGGAAGATACACGTCGGAACTGTCTCGTACGCAGGCGAGGCGATGGATGAGGTATCATCATACGTTCGTCAGGGCTTTTCAACGCCCTTATTAGGGGTTAATCAGCCCGCTGGTTCAACAACCTCAACTCCCGCTTACCCTACTCTATCCGCAACCAATAACCCCTCCGCACATGTTCGAACACGCCGCGAAATTGGGTCTCGAGTGAGGGATGTAGTCCTGGCGTTAGCGCTCTGTCACAACGTCACGCCAACCCTTGAAGACGATCATGGCAAGAGTATCACCACCTATCAGGCTTCATCTCCAGACGAAATCGCTATAGTCAAGTGGACGGAAAGCGTAGGTCTTCGTCTCGTCCATCGCGATCGAAAAGGCATGACGCTTCAGTCGGTGGGTACTGGCCTAGTCATTATTCGCGTCCGCATCCTCGACGTTTTCCCCTTCACGTCCGAAGGGAAACGAATGGGAGTGATTATCCAGTTCGTTGAAGGCTTGGGGTCATCAACTTCCCCAATTGAAGAGGCGGGTGAAATTTGGTTCTACCAGAAGGGAGCTGATACCGTCATGACTTCCATCGTTGCTGCGAACGATTGGCTAGACGAGGAAACTGCAAACATGGCTCGCGAGGGGCTTAGGACACTTGTTGTTGGTAGAAAAAAGCTCTCCTCGCAACAGTACCGAGAGTTTGCTTCAAGCTACAAACAAGCCTCTCTATCTCTAGTAGGCCGTGACGCCGGAATGGCCAAGGCAGTTGCGCAATGCTTGGAGTGCGACCTCGAGCTCCTAGGTGTGACTGGCGTTGAAGACAAACTTCAGAGAGATGTCAAACCTTCCCTCGAACTTCTGCGGAATGCTGGAATTAAAATATGGATGTTAACGGGCGATAAAGTGGAGACTGCACGGTGTGTCGCCGTTAGCGCTAAACTAGTCGCTAGGGGGCAGTATGTCCATACCATCGCGAAGCGTGAGTATGCTCCTTTTCATTACCAGCGGAATGCCATAGCCGGTAATTGCTAATTATATCAGTCAAACGCAAAGACCTAGCAGAGGATTCCCTCAACTTCCTCCGGAGCAAGACAGACGCCTGTCTCCTTATAGATGGGGAATCGCTCTCGCTTTTCCTTACTCACTACCGCGATTCCTTCATCTCCCTTGCCGTCCGCCTTCCCACCGTAATCGCCTGTCGCTGCTCCCCGACCCAAAAAGCGGAAATGGCCAAATTGATCCGCACGCACACGAAGAAACGTATCTGCTGCATTGGCGATGGCGGGAATGATGTCTCTATGATTCAGGTCGCTGACGTTGGCGTGGGTATCGTGGGAAAGGAGGGACGACAAGCAAGTCTCGCAGCAGATTTCTCAATCAACCAATTTTGCCATTTGACGAAGTTGTTGGTGTGGCATGGCCGGAATAGCTATAAGCGGAGCGCGAAATTGGCCCAGTTTGTCATCCACAGGGGGCTGATTATCAGCGTATGCCAGACGATGTTTAGCATTGCAAGCAGCTTTGAGCCAATAGCTCTCTACAAAGTATGACCCTTTTCCCAGATTATCCGCCCCCCTCCTCTAACCTAGCTATAGAATTGGCTCCTAGTTGGCTACGCCACTGTCTACACCATGTTGCCTGTTTTCTCCCTTGTCCTCGACAAAGACGTCGATGAAGGCCTAGCAAACCTCTATCCGGAACTATACAAAGAACTCACTGAGGGCCGCTCTCTCAGTTACCGCACCTTCTTCGTCTGGGTATTCGTCTCCATCTACCAGGGCGGTATGATCCAGGGGCTCTCCCAGATCCTGGTTGATGTGCAGGGGCCGAGGATGGTATCCGTTAGCTTCACTGCACTCGTTATTAACGAGCTTATCATGGTGGCTCTAGAAATCACGACCTGGCATCCCGTAATGGTATTCACGCTCGTTGGCACAGCATTGCTTTACCTCGGCACCATACCGTTTCTAGGAGAATATTTTGATCTAGCTTTCATTATTACTGTCGGGTTTTGGTGGCGTGTGCTTGCGATCCTAGCAATCTCGCTGGTCCCACCCTACGCAGCGAAACTAATTCGCCGAACGTTGAAACCACCGAGCTATAGAAAGGTGCGGGGCATTTGATTGTTTGTATGATAGCAAAGTTAACAAAACTCAGCCCACCTC
>JAJDFE020000510.1:0-27560 GCA_021527465.2 Geoglossum glabrum | reverse complement strand
GCAACCTATTCTCCTGGTGGGACATTCACTATCAAGTACGTTATCGCCAATCACCTTGCATGCAGCAGCAGTGGTGGCTTCTTCATTGCAACCAATCAGCGTTGACTCTATCCGTTCAGACTCGACGGCCAGGCGACCCACAGTGGCGGTTCCTGCCAAGCATCCCTGTCTTACGACAAAGGCTCAACGTTTACAGTTATCAAGTCATGGATCGGTGACTGTGTCCGTCCACAGCCTGGTGATGACCAAACATTCACCGGTCAAATACCGTCAAATGCTCCCGCAGCCAGTGAGGTGGTTTTTGCATGGTAGGTGCCCATTTCATTTGCTCCACCGACCGGAGTGAACATGAACTTAGCTCACTGGGCAAGGACATGGTTCAACGAACTGGGCAACCGGGAGATGTACATGAATTGTGCCGTCGTCACCATTGGTGGAGGCAGGCGCCGGCGTCGCTCCTTTGAGGACGACATTTCCGATCTTGGAAACGGCACAACCAACGATCTGACCCCCCGGGCGGGCCTCAGCGGTCCTACCATCTTTGTAGCCAATGTAGGCAATGGCTGTACAACGGTAGCTTCTAGAGACGTTGTCTTTCCTTCTCCTGGTTCAGTTGTCCAGTACGGAGGTAACTCAGGCAATCGCAATAACCCAAGTGGAACATGTGATGGCCGCTCATTCACCGGCGGAGCAGTCACTGGTGGAAGTAGCAGTAGTGGCAACGGTAACTCCGGGGATTCCTCGCCAGATGGGCATAGGGGGGACTGCACGTATTGGGCAAGCCAAGGTTACTTGTGTTCTGGTTCTTCGAGCGGTAGGGCGACAAACCCTCTCTTTTTCTCCTTGACGCTTCTCGTGGGCATGGGCCTTATGGCATGAAAATAATTCATTTTTTTGGCGCACCGACAGGCTTGCATCTTTCTAGGTGGCGTTGAATTTATCCCCTTCTTTTTGGGATGGAGTCGCACTGTTTCTTCTCCTTCACTTCATGGGAGAGTGCACTGCACTGCGGACGCAGGCACGAAACCGGCACCCAGCATGCATTTACATTTCCTATTAGCACAGATCACTCGCGTGATCGCTTTCTACCCCCACTATACTAGATCTCCCTGGGCGCTCAGAGAGCATAGTAATGCATAGAAGAAGAAGATTTCCTCAAAACACTCATTTTGTCATTTTTTTTTCCCTTCCTTCCCTTTCAGTTTTTTTTCCATCTTCCCTCTGCCTTCCTTCCTTCTTTCCTTCATTTCCCTTTCCTTTTCTTAAAAAAAAAATGGAAAGAAAAAAAAAATTCAAACCCCGTTTCACCCCTTCACACCTCCCCCCCCCTTCCCCACAAAAACCAAACCAAGACCCCCACACAACTCCGCGCAAATATAAAGTAAAATCAAAAAATCAAAAATCAGAAACCCCTCCCCCCCGCCCACACCTCTACGCACCCCACGCGCGCGAGCGAGAGAGAGAGAGAAAGAGAGACTCCTATGATATAGTGTAAAACGGTAAACGGCAGTCCGCCCACCCTACTACGGCTAGAATGTCTTCTTGTTTATTTATTAGCCTGCGTGGAGTCTACTAGGGAGTTTTTTTTTTCTTGTAGAAAGAGTTGTCTTCTTTTTTTTTTGTATAGGACGGGGATGCGGGTTGGGAGTCTGGGTGGGTAGTCATACTTCTAGGGGGGGGGGGGAAGACGCGTGTGATTGATATATAATTTTATTTTTTTTCAATAAAAAGGCGAAAAAAAAAAGAAAAATGGGAAATGAAATAAAAAACGAATAAAAAATAAACAGTAGTAAGGAGGCTAACAGGGGGAAGAAGACAGTGGTGGAGTTAGAGTACGTAATAGACTGGATGGACGAATGGGGTGGATGCGCTCTCTCACAATGTCCAGTCTGTCCTGTCCTTAGCTACAGAGGAAAAAAAACAAAGAGTAGTAAAATGCGAGAAAATGGAGAGAAAAAGGGAGGATTCGAGGAATAAAAATCGGGAAAAAAAAAAAAAAAACAAGAGGTCTATGCATGCCCCATCCAGATAGTCTTTTGTGCTTCCTTTGTATCTTAGATTTCTTTTTTTTTCTCCTTTACTTTCTTATTGGAGGCGTTCGTCTATCGGAACTTCGCTGAGCACCGTCCCATAACCTCGCCTTGACAGACCAACTCTGCATTGAACTCGCTACCATCCAGAGTAAGGTAAATATCGAAATATACGCCTGTGCCACAAGTATGCCAACGTTAGTACTCTGAGATGACTTGCAGGCCTTGGGGGTTGACATACGATAGAAAGTGCCTTGAGGAGTGTCCATTCGCTCAAAATCTTTCTCCAGGTTCTTCCGGGATAGATCTGACGTTAGGGTAACGACTTCCTTTATGCCTGCGATCCGCTCTTGTGAGCACTAAGTCAATGTTGATTTAGAATTAGGGTAAACTCACGAGGGTCTTTGGTGTACTCCGGGCAAATGTCGTCATCGCAAGCATACAGAATATCCTCGTACATCAGCGTCGCGCCAGGGGCGACTTGCCTGAAGAACGAAACCTTCACTGGCTCTCCAATCTTCACGCGCTGACCCTTCTGAACGAAAATCTGGCGTGTATATTTGCATCTGTCCTTGCCATCAAGCGAGGGAACGCGGTACTGCTCTGGATGGTGGCCTTCCTTAAACGGTTGAAGTGTTGCCATAAGGTAATGTCGGCGAGCAACGCGAGATGTGACGACCCTCTCTGTAATTCCAGCAGTAACAGCGCCTTTGACAATAGCAGCCACTGAATCCATGGGCCGAACTACCTTTGCCTGGAATTGGGGTGGCACATGGAGCTTGATCTGTTGGAAAAGGTATTCCGAAGCGCCGAAACCGCCGACTACCAAGACATTCTGCAGAAAATTAAAAACTACACGAAGTTGCGTGGGTTTGAGTTCTACTCACCTGTAATTGTCTGTTCTGCGCCTGAATGGCTATAATTTGGTTCCTTACCAGCTCTAGAATTCTGTTGACAACGGGTTCGAAGCATTGAAGGATCTCCTCGTTTGTAAACGTCATATAGCCTTCCTCGATGCCAGCCTCAGGAAATTCAGCCTCGATTCCCACATCCACTGCCCACTTCTGTCCATTATTTCTGAAATCTGCCTTGATTCTGTTCTCAAAGTCCATGATACACTTGGCATAAACTTTGCCCGCAGTCTTTGAGCCATCGGGTAGCTTCATCTTTCGAATCTTAGCCCTTAAAATATTGGAAAAGTTGCGGTTGAGGGCGGTGGAGCCACACGAGTCACCGGACCCAGCCGTACATTCGGCGACCGAAAAAGGGACCTCTTCCTCGACCTCGTAGGCGATTAGATCGACTGTACCACCGCCACAGTCGACGATAAGCACGGCATCGTGGACCTTGAGGTTTAATAAACCTGTCTTAGAACAGAACATTGCCGCCGCTTCTGGTTCCGTAATTAGCGTCAGCCGGTTATCGTTCTCATCTCGGAGGAAGCCAGCCTGAATAGCTGCGGCTCTAGTAGCTGCTTTGCCAGCATCATTCCAGATTGCTGGGACGGTTAGAAAGTATCGGATGTTGCGTTCTTCTCGATTGAAGACCTCCCCAAGAGTCTTTTGTAATTGGTTTCGCATTGCTTGGCGAAGTTTGAACAGGTAGTCCGCTGCTACGTCTATTTCCGACTTTCCCGGTGGAAGAGGTGGGAGATTAATGGGGTCAATATAGGTATTTCCAGAAAGCATCAGTTGCAACTTGAACCACTCCACCTTCTGTACGCCCGGTTTCGGGTATCCAGTTGGAGCTAAGGCGTCTGCGATATCAGGGCCCCAACCTACAACTTTCTGATATTGGTCGTAATACAGGACCGTCGGGATCTGTTTAAGTTTTCAGCGATCTGACCGCGACTAAACCGACTCTCAATAGAGAGCTTCCCCCTCGATATTCTGTGTAGAAAATATGTCGCTTACCTTCTGCTTCGTTTGGTTGCCCGCACCGGGCCATTCTGTTATGATGTCCTCCTTTGCTTCAGTGTTCGTCGCGAAGGCGAAGGCAACTCCAGAAAAGGTTGTTCCCTATTGTTATGATGTGTTAGCGATACGCCTGTCAGCTAGGGAATTGATGGAGGAAACCCACAAAATCGATTCCGACGATCAACTGCGCTTTACTCCGTCCGGCGCCTTCAACCTCTACTGCGGATCCTCTGTGTGGTGCGTAAACTTGGCCGCTGCCACCGTGAGTAGGAGGTGGTCCTCCACCTGTATATCCTCCATATCCTGGCGGGCCTGCCTGAGGAGGGCCTACTCCAACACCCCCCATGTTTGGCGGTTGTTGTTGATAACTGCCAGGACCGGCAGCAGTATTGATTGGCGGGACCATATGGGGGTTAACTGGAGGCATCGGCGACGTAGGACGACCCCCAACACCGGGGGGAGGGCCCATTCCACCCGTTGGTGGGTATGAGGAATAGCTGGGCGGTCGTCCGAGTTGAGAAGGATTCATTGGTAGGCTCGGATTTGACGAGTTGGTGCCTGATGATGGTGATGGTCCGCCAGGCAGTCCAGAATGTGGGGGCGGGTGTGGATTGAGCGGTGCGATGTTGTTTGAAGAAGTTTTGCGCCTTGAGCCAAAGCCGAGGTTTTTAAGACGTGAGTTCATCAAATCCATAAATCCCAGGAGGAGGGGAAGGGGAGGGGAGTGTGGTGCAGGTGGGTCAACCCTTTTTTAAGACACGAGAAGCGCTCGACGACTCTGGTTTGGTGGAGGCTTGTAAGCGGGATGGTTTGGGCCAGGGCTTGTGTGCGGCTGAGCACAAATTACCTCGTTGGCGTTGCCTCTCCCCGCCTTGTCCGCCTCTGAGTCTCGCGACTTGGGCGGCGGCTCGGACAGCGACTCGAGCAGGTCGAGCGATACAAGATTGGTCGTCTCGATAGAGTCTTTTCACCGTGCAGTGGAGGAGGCACCGGCTACTTTTTGAGGCTGATTTCCGTGGGTCCCGAGCTTGGGGTGTACTATGTAGGGTACGCAGAGCCGGGTGCTGACCGGGCAGATTGATTTGCTGCTGAGTGCTCCCGCACAGGAGGGAAAGTGCTAGGAAAGTAAAGTGTGGAGGGAGTGTGACTGGAGGAAAAAAATTGATACGGCCGCACTCCAGTCTTGGGTGCAAGAGTCCTCGATTCCTCGATTCCTCGATTCTGCGCTACGCGTGGGTTGAGACTTCAGCCTTGTCTCGATCTGCAGACAGTGGGTAGTTCAAAGAAAGCCTGGTTTCGCCTCCGCGAATATGGAGATTGGTCGGGCGACGCCGAAAACGCCCAGCGGTTCTCGAGTGTTCCGTGGAACACACCTAGCACCTATTTAGGGGCTTATCTCAAGCTCCCATGTGCCACGCAGCCCGCGCTCAGTTGGCGTTCCCGTGGCAATCACAGGTGCAATGCCGACAGAACTGCGTTGCGCAGGGGACGCCGGACTGCCCCGAGAGTCCCTTTGGATCTAGAATTGCCCTAATTGGCAGTGCCCGTGACTTTGCGTGAGGGCACGCAGTGTTGTGTGTACAAGTGCTTTTATTGTGCAGCACGGAGGCGTATATCGTACTGAGAATCCGTGCAATATGCCTCCACTACGTAAGCTGCAAACTGAAACTTCCTGCGCCTCTTTAGCCGGCCCTCGTTTGATCCGTGTTATTCTGTGAGGAACCTGTCCAACCGGAAACGCTCCGGGACTTGCACCGCCACACACACTATCAGAGTGCTGCCTTTCCTTATAAGCTCTCAGTAACTTCTTTGATCCGGGCATATTCGCCCTGACTCCCGCGAGCCCTAGCTTCTATCGTACATTAGGCTCAGCCAAATTCCTAGCTTCCTCAGAGGACTCAATGGTCTTCTTATAGTCTGGCCTTGGTATCTCGAATCCTTCGATGGTGCGACCAAATGTTATCCCACCAAGGCGACTGATGGGCTTGAGAATCTAGACCAAGATATAATTTGTCAAAATCCTATACTTGGAGGAGACAGGACTGGCAGGTGTCGGGTGCTTACCGCAGGGTCTATCTGATTCCTTTCCTCGTTGATTGCATCTTCTCGTGCCCAAAAGTGGACGCCCTCTACAATTGCTAAGACTCCCGTTTTCACTCCCGGCTTTGCCTTGCTTTCAAATTCCCTTATCTCGAGTAGCTTCCCCTCGATCGAGAATATAGATTCAGCTACCCTAGGCGCCTTGACTATTCTCGTGGGAGCAGGGTGAAGCCCTGTCAGAGCCCATTCAGACACGCCATAAGGGGCGTTGATTGAGGTGGCATTCGCGGCTTCGATGAAGTGTTCCGAAATCATGTTAATAGTACCTATATGAAGTCCATCAGAAACCAGACTCCTCAGGACAACGATGTACCTACACTCCTTGCTCTCATAGATATTCCTCATGCTGTCCTTGGCATTATCGAGACCTCCGGAGAACCCAATACAGAAAATTGGAGGGTCATGATTCACCACTTGGGTATAGCTCATTGGTGCTAGGTTCATTGATGTGCCTGCCATGGTGTTTTAGCTCTAAGTTAGCAAAATGCCAAACGGAGAAGCCTACCATCTTTAGATACCGTGCTAATGAAGCCGATTGGCCTCGGGATAATCCCTGATATTAGAAGCTTGTAATTGGCAACCGGAGGTCCTAAGTTGATATTTTTAGTCTCTAATCCGTGGGAATTGTAATGTGGGGGAGACTGACTGCCCTCCTCATATGGATTAATTTCTATGTGGCCCTTCTTTAGCGACTCTCCGCCATCGTTAGCACCTTGACCCCACTTCCAGGCCGGGTCTTTTGTCTTGGTATACTGCCACTCGCTGTTGCTCCAGTCTGGCCTTGAAGCTTGCACTTTATCGAAGTCGGGATGCGCATTGCGCTTCACGACCTTCTCTTCGTCGGTGCGTTTCTCGTGGGCATCCGACATTTTAAGATATCTGTGTAGACTAGAACGGTCGGCAATTAGGGACACCTGTTTAAATGCCTAGTTGAATAAGGTCGAGGAGGAAGGGTATATGCGGCACTCGTTAAATAGTGATGGTGCTGCGTTGGAGACAAATCACCCCGCGGACCGAGAAGCCTTTCAGAATGTTGGGAGCCTGACAGGTTGAATTATTTCGGAGAAATGCGACTGAAATTTCCCCTGTATCAAACTGAATTTTTGTTGATGCTATTTTGCTAGGCAATACTATGCGGGTCAGGTTTGCCGCTGGATGCGCTAAGTGGTGGTTGTGTCGATGGGGAGTCTAGCACTATGCTATCCCCCCCCAACCAAATTTTTTAAAACCCTACCGCAAAAGAGGTGGTATTGAACCAGACGCATCCTGGTCCGTTCGAGCAGCGGGATTGTGAAGTAAATGCTGGAGTGACACTTTAGCGTGGTCTGAGTGTTAGTAGTAGCAGCAGTAGCTATCACAGGCTGGCCTTCGGCTGTGTATATAACCTAGCTAGTTTTTTTCGAGAAGAATTTAAGTAATTAGTTACCTACTACGATTCGATAGACGTGTCTGGTGTACGGTGGATTGCTATTACAGTGCTTCCACCTCCAGATATCGGGTGTCTTGATGCACGCAGCTGTTGAATATTTAGGGCTATCCGAAAAGGATCAAGCGAAGGGCTCCGCCAAGATGCTGATGACTAATCTGGTCACCTATCACCCGAATCTCGCGACCAGGTCCAGGACGAGAGTTTCTATTCCTGACGAACATATCGAAGTGGCTAACCTTCTGCTCTTAGATGCAAGAGTAAGGAAGACCCGAGATCTGTATTTGCGATCGCTGGATTCGCAGCGGCTTGATTACCATCACCGACTACCCCATCATCAAAGAAGCAGCTCACAAACCCCAGTCTAATTAGGACAATGTCATCTCAAACACCTCGTCAGTGGGGTGTAACCCCTCCAATATCTGCTGCCTTACCTACGGAGCCTGAGATTGCGGCTAATAATGCGCTTCTCGAAGAGTTGAAAAGGCAGAACAACTTCGAGAGTAAAGCCGAGAGCGATAAGAGGTATGTGAGACCGTCTCTTTGTCTATGCAGAAACTTATCTTAGTGATGAAGGGTTGTCGTACTTCACTCCCTTCAAAAAACTACAGAAGAATTCGTTTTCCAGGTCAGCCAACAGCAAGGGCTTCCGGATCTAATTGCTAAGGCTGCCGGTGGAAAGATATTCACCTATGGGAGCTATCGTTTGGGTGTCTATGGCCCTGGTAGGTCATTCCTATTCCCATAACTTTGTGCCATCCAAATTCTCACTACTCATACCCCCACAGGCTCTGACATTGATACACTTGTCGTTGTGCCTAAGCATGTCTCCCGTGACGAATTTTTCGAACACTTTCCGCCCATACTTATCAAACGCGCTCCGGCTGGCGCAATCGAAGAGCTTACCCCAGTTCCTGACGCGTTCGTGCCCATCATTAAGTTCAAATACTCTGGTATCAGTATAGACTTGATCTTTGCGAGGCTTGCCGTCGGCCAAGTTCCAGCTGACCTGGCGCTCAACGATAATAACTTGCTTCGTGGTGTTGAGGAGAAATGTCTTCGATGTCTCAACGGAACTCGCGTTACAGATGAGATACTTCAGCTTGTACCTGAGCAGAAGGTTTTTCGACTAGCACTACGAGGGATAAAACTGTGGGCCAATAGTGGGTATTACTACGATATATTCTAATTGCTTTACTAACACAGTGCAGGAAGAGCAATTTATGCGAACGTGATGGGTTTCCCTGGTGGTGTTGCTTGGGCTATGCTGGTTGCGCGTATATGCCAACTGTACCCTCACGCTACGAGTTCTGTCATTATCGGCAAATTCTTTCGAATATTAGGCCAATGGTCCTGGCCACAGCCAGTACTACTGAAGCCAATTGAGGACGGTCCGTTAAACGTGCGGGTTTGGAACCCAAAGGTAGCATATTCTGGGTTGGTGTTGCAGAATCCCATCTGATGGCTCTTTAGATATATAACGGAGATCGTTACCATTTAATGCCGATCATTACGCCCGCCTACCCTTCTATGTGTGCTACACACAATATCACAATGTCAACAAAGGAAATCATCTCTAATGAGATGAAGCGCGCCGCGGAGATCGTTGACTCTATCATGGTGGGACAGTACCAGTGGAAGGACCTCTTTTCAAAGCATACTTTTTTCACAAACGGCTACAAATACTACCTGAGCATCGTTGCTTCAAGCAGGAGTAGAGAGGCTCAACTTATATGGTCAGGTCTGGTAGAATCTAAGATCCGTCTTCTGGTTTCCTCACTGGAACAGGTTGAAGCTATTCACTTAGCGCACCCGTTCAATAAGGGATTTGATCGCGTTCACCACTGCCGTACCGAGGACGAAATCGAGAAGATTATTAACGGCGACTTACAATTTCAGGCTAAAGACATCCAGACGGAAAAGGCTGATCTTATAAGTCCCCCTGAAAATGCGGAGAACTCTAATGGTAATGAAGAGAAGGCTGAGGAAAACACGATCTACACAACGACGTATTACATTGGAATCGAATTGGAACAAGGTCTGGCTAGATGTTTTCTAACAACTATTATTCATGTGGCTGACCCGGTAGTAATAGACGGAACGAAGCAATTGGATGTCTCTTACCAAACTAGAGAGTTCAAGGATATCTGTACTGCTTGGCAACAATACAATCCTGAGATGAACACACTCAATGTCGTTCACACCCGCAAGTGAGTTGCACATCGCTCGCGGCCCTAACGCAAGACCTGTCGCAAGGTATGACTTGGACCTTTGGTTTGCTAAGGCAGTGTACTAGCTATGATTTACCTCCCGATGTCTTTGAACCTGGCGAGGCCCGACCGGCACGGACGACTAGAAAAGTAAAGGTCAAATCGAAGAAGCGCAATATAGCATCTATCGACCTAGAGGTATGTCCAGCCTTGAAGGTACCCATGGACCGACAGCATTTGGTCGGCAGCTTCTGAGGAATCTTGTTCTGGAGATCTTGCTCCGGTGGGAGAAGGCTTGCTGGGAGCAGAAGTTAAAGATCGCCTAACGATTTGATTGATTACTGACCGTTACGATTAACTGCGAGATAGGACTCTCCTGAAGTCGAAGTAAAGCGGCGACATATCCTAAACGGAGTAAATGGAGTTCAGGCTGTCTCAACTTCTTAGGGATAATCATTGTGGGAGTTTTGATTTCAAGGTGTTGTGCGAAATGGCTTCCCCTCTCCCCCAATCTATCCTGTTTCAGTCCGTGTCCCAGCTGCTGAAGGCCTTTTCCCCAGAATGAAATCTGATACTCGGGCCCTTCGGCTCAGGTGTTTAGGAATTTCGGCGGAATCGCACCCGGATCGACGACCGCTCGATAGTAGGCATAAGACTCATTCGGTCTATTCGGGCAGAGCTCGGGGTGTCACTAGTCCTTTTCAATTGTCCATATCATGAGGCTAACAGTAAGCATTCGGATGCACGCCACCATTGGCTGTAACACTTCCATCTCACGGGTTCTTCCACACAATCAACGCTACGCAGTCGGCTTACACGTTCACTTCCCCGGCCTGGAATGTCCGCGGATCAGCTGTAATCTGGCACGCCCTTCTATGGAGCGATTTAGAGCCCGTAGCGGTTTCCTTTGCCTCAGTTGGTCCTAGAACTATCTCATCACTACTCTGGCGTCGGTAGAGTATGGCTCCCATCCATACTGAAGTTCTTCACGTTATTTTGCTCCTTGGCTTAGATGCCTTGCTGTAAGCACATACCCTGCGGCTTCTGATTTTGCTGAAAACAGCATTTGTAACTTAAAAGCTCCCACAATTGAATAAAATGAATAGAACCATTGATTTTGAGTTTGAAATCTGTAACCAGTCCGGACTACCAGCTAAATTGGGGGATAGATGTTACTACTGTATATTTGTATATTACATGCGTACGCTAGATGGATGACGGTATTATAGAGAGTGGTCGACAGTTTCACCTAGATGAGTCGCTCTGCATCGTGATCATAGCTTTGCAGAGATTCGATTCATGCTCCCATATACAGGCGGACAAGCCAGAAACGTCTCCAAATACATTATCTCTCTCTTGTCCGTCGAATCTGCAACAACCCGGTTGATCGCGCCATCATCCCATGCAAAACCGTGCCAGAGTAAGACCCCTAAGTCCCGAGCTACTGCAACAGCCTCCAACAGCCCTGTGCTTTGTTGGAGCTCAGGAATCTCCTCCAGCAATTTGCGATACGCCGCCTCCCGGAGCTCGTTGGACCGCTGATAATACACCCAACCGCTAGGTGTCATGAAGCCCAAAAGCTCTTCTAGACCATAGAGACAGGTGCCGAAAGGTAGCATTTCGGCCTCAGTCCAGTCGACAAGGCCGGTTAGGGTACCGGTGGAGGGGTCCAGCATTATGTTGGAGTCGACGATGTCACCATGATTTAGAACGAGGGGGAGGGAGAGGAGGAGATGGAGGTGGCGTTGGACGTGTTTTGCTCGTTGGCAGAATCTAGGGGGAAGGCCGTCGCAAAGTTGCTGGACTCTGGAGTCTATTTGTGGCCCGACTTTCCCGTAGAGGGAGATTGAGGAAGGTATTTTGGATCGTCCGTGCCAGGAAAGAGCGAGGAATCTGGCAAAATCTCCGCAGAGGCGCAGTTGGCGGGACCAATGCCGCTCGTCAGCTATTATGGGTGTGGTGATTCTAATATCCTTGTATGACGACCCTGGCACTCGGTCCATAACGTATATCAGGAGCCCACATGTTCGGAGCTTCCCTCTGTACCTCGTCTCTGGTGCGATGTCCCCGAAGACAAGGGTCGCAGCATCGGTGATGTCGAGGTTCAAACGGAACTTTTCAGGGCGGAACTGTATAACCTTCGTTTTACCCACTAGGAGTGTGTAGCTGCAATAGCCCTGTGTGGGCGATGGCGAAACGGATTCCTTGGGGAACAGTTGCTGCGCTGCACCATCACATTCCAAACGGTCGCTCTCTGCCAGACTTTGGCGCTGGAAGAAGTCTGTAATGGCATCCTCTTGACCGTCACCCATAGCTGTCACAGGGTATGCAGACCAGCGTTCCGAGCCGACATTGAAGCCGTGATGTGAGAGCAACGCCCATGGTTTTAAACGGTACAGATTCGCAGTCCATCCAATGTATGCTGTTTGGCTGAAGCTCGCGCAAAGGTGGGTGCGTCCCCGCATCCCCGTCGGCAAAACTCAGCATGAGTTGGCTGCGCGGGAGGCCCGTCATCTGATGTTTCACAAAAGCAATTGCGTTTTGGTTAGTGTTGATTCGAGAATGGCGGATGGTGGAGCAGCAGCGGGGAACAGCTGAGGCGATGTCGGGGCGATTTGGGCAGAGTGCTGTGCGGCCTGTTCGGGCTTAGCGCACAATGAAATTTGCTTGAGATTCTCATTTTCCCTGGGACAGACTGGACAACACTCAACACTCCCTGACTTCCGTGCAAAGTCGTGTGAACCGGCACAACACGACATGACACGGCATTAGGCCGTTAGTCCGATATGACTGCAGTGTAGTACTGATGGATTGGCAGTTGGCCCTGTCCGCCGATGGAATGAAAGACAATTGCGTCGAAGACAGCGGACCCACCCACCGGCAAAGCAGCTTTTTGACTTCCTCTCGTAAGATATGACCCTGTAAGTGACCATCCCTATCCATCTCGCCATTGACACTCGCACGGGGTATATGATGAAATCCAGACATTATCACAGACCTGTTCTGAACACTCATGTGGATATTTCTTGGAGACCTTCTGATTCATTGCCACTCTACCTCGAACACACCTCATATCTGCCGCCCCATGCAGTTTTCCAAAGCTAACTGATTATGGGTAACCGATAGGCTAGCATATTCTCAAGTAACGTCTATTGGTACATAGCCGCTATGGCATCCGTACAGATGCATAGGGCCGTAGCCTTTACGGGTTTGTGGAGCAGTACATCAAAGACCCAATCAGAACCATAGTCGGCACTTAAAGTCCTTCGCTTTACGGTTCCTTGTGTTCCTTGTTTTAGCGGTCAAAGATGTACAATTACAAATGACAATGCCACTCCACATCTCCCTTGTGCTCATAGACAAAGGGGCCTTTTACCACTACAATGAATCTGCGATTAGATGCACGGGATAATACGCGGGCGAGCCGCAAGGCTTAAGGTATATATACTCCTCAGTACCCCGACACATACCACACTTGAATTCTACACCAGCCGCCATAGTCTGGTCTTTTCCGATGAAAACATGGAAGGGCCTGGGTGGGAACTCGGGATGCCTCCCGGCGGTTCAGTGGGGCCTTATTCCCAATATGCCAGCCTCGAGTATCTCGAACTCGAACCCCAAAACACCTATATCGGACCCATCTTTGATGAGCCTGCGATCGATACGGACTGGGCTAACACAATCGAAGATATCCCCCCAGCTTCAAGCGATCCGATCTATTTCTGCGTGAATACGGGGGATTGGGTTATATACCTCTTCAATCCCAATACCCACACAGCCTACCCTCTTCATCCCGAGATACAACCCATTTCGTATCCCCAAGGACAGATTCCCCCCTATCCTATGATCCCAGCTGACTGGGTCCCAGGGGTTTCTGCAAATGGAAGACGGCTGCCGCAGGAGTCATATCAAGGTACACTTTCCGAGTTGATGTCGCCATCCATTCCTGAAGAGCTCTACAAACCCCAAACAACCGATTTGGATGAGCCAAGTGCCCCCGAGCTACTCCCTCCGCCTGTAAACACGCAGGTGAGTGAGCCCCATCCAATAGATATGGGATCACCTACACAGTCAACACCGGCGGGTGCTTTCTACGACGACGAAATCATTATAATTGGCGAATGCCAAACTGGACAGCGTCCCACCAGCTCTAGCACTCTTGACCAAAGACGCCAGAGGACGAATTTCGACCCAAGTGAGGTATACCTCCCACTCCCAGAAACCCCACCGCCATGGTCTTGTTTCATATACCATCCAACTGGCGAACTCAGATCACATTTCCTCTCAATAGAAACTATCCACGAATTCCTCTATGGTCACCCGCTCCATACCAACGAATACGGCGTGAGAGACCCCAAAAATAGCGGTCTCGAGCTCTTCATCCAACGAGTCCCCTCAGATTCCTCTCGCCGCTATCCCCAGTCCACGTCCAACCTCTGTCGGTTCGGGCGTTGCTTTACCAGTGAAAACAAGCTCCATGTCGGCCATTTCCGCCTCTGCTTCTCTGAAAAACGTACGACCGGCCTGCATGACCCATACCACAATGCCGGCTACGTGCATCTTTTCTGCATGGAGAGCTTCATGGACTTCCCCCAGATAGTCCGCGACCTAAACGTGAAAGCAGACACACGCAAATTCCCATTGGAACCGGAGAGGATCGTCGGACCCATGGAGCTAGACCGGACGGTCAGGAGCACAGCTCAGAAATTCATTGATGACTGCCAGAACGGCTACCCAGAGGACTATCCAACCCAAGCTGACATCGCAGCAGGCACATACGAGGGGACTTTAAATCACCGCCTCCACGTCGCGAAACTCGACGACATGACCCCCGGCCGCGCTAGAGCGCGCTTCTCACGCAGCGGCACCCCAGGCCAAAATTCGCATTTAGGGAACCTGCGAATGGTCCAAGGAGGAAAGCGTCGCCAGCGCCACCGGCCTGCACCCCGACCAATACCTCCATCGGCGTGCCGGCCCCCGCCAATCCCGGATCCCCGGTCACCATCACTCCCCCCGCCTCCCCAACCAGTTGTCCCTCAACCCACCTTCCAACAGCCACCATCACCACCACTACCACTACCATCATCACCACTACCACCACCACCACCACAAGTAGTGTCTCCCCAACTCAAACTCAGACTCAGCCTCAGCCCCAGCCCCGACCCCCAACCCTCCCGCAAAAGAGAAAGACCCGAATCAGCCAACCCATGGCGGGCCAAGAAAACAAAGGTGCTCCGCGAACCGGAATTAGACCTCCCTCCACCCGATCCAACGTATGCGGCGAGTAATAGACTCCTAGAGATGCAGGAGCATTGGTTGAGGAAAAGTAGGGGGCAGTGAGGCGGGAATGGGGGCATAGGAATGTGGATGGGATGATGGATGCCTTGGAAGAGATTTGTCCGTTTCTTTTCCCAGCGCACTAATGAGCCTCCCTCCAACCACCCCCCTCTGCTACTTTTTGGACCCCCTCTAGTCCTACATCCTTTTCTTTCGTTTAGATTGGTTTGTTTCGACTGTTACGTAGTTATGCCAGTAAGGTCTAGCTATAGGAAATCAAGGTGCTTTATCTGTAAAGGGACTTGATTCCACCCACTCGCACGATCTGTAAAACGCTTGTTCTCTCTTCTAGCTGGGCTAGGTAGGAGTTGTTTCCGCTCTCTCGTTCCCAGCCCCAGGGAATGCGGTGGTGGACTTGGAAATGGTGGTTTGGTGGGGTTAATATGTGTGGATATGGGCTATATTATTGAGAGGGGGGGAGGAGGATGTGTGGGCATCGAAGATAAGAGTTTCTCCGTTCGTATTCCTGTTGGTTATCGCAAGGGATATGGATAGTATCTCCCTATTCACCGCCCCCCCCCGGTTGATGGTCTGGTGTTACATTCACTGTTTTTTGGTTCTACCGGGGGAAAAAAAGGATTTAGCATGGAATTAATACGAACCTCCATATTCTTTCTTTTCCAAAGATCAATGAACAGACACATGCACAAGGTGTGAAAATAAAAAACAGAAATAAAAAAGGGAAAATAACCAACCGGGCCTTTTAATGCAACCACTGGCTGCAGTCTTCAGCATGGTCACCCTTGTCGTGTCCGGCCTCCTGCTTCTCCTTGTGCTTGTTAGGTGGTCCAGGCGGTATGGCAGCGAGAGCAACAACGAGAACCAGATTGAGCTCAATCAGCCTAGCATTCTCGAGTCCATGGTTTTGACGAGCGGGTGCAACACCGAAGTGAATCTCAGGCACCACCTATTTAAGCCCCAAAAATATAGCATGATAATAGGCCTCCGAAAGCTCGATGAGAAAAACTGGCTAACAATGGACGGGGAATACCTCCGCGGGCACCGCCTCAAGGCCGAGCTCCTAGCGGGATCAAGAAGTAAGGTCCTTCAGTGCCTACCCGGCTCTGAAGCAGCGTGTGTAGAGACTTTAGAGCTTGTGGTTGGGTTTCTGACGAAGAAGTGGCCGGGTGTTTTTGAGCTCTTTGAGGAGGCGGGCGGTGATGGTGAGACTTACTTTGTGAAGAATAATAGGACGGAGGAGGCGTTTCAGATCGTGGCTCCGTATGAGGTGGCACCGTTGGAGATTGTCGCGAGGTTGGCGATGGAGGACTTCAATGTGCTAGTTAAGGATGAGGGGGATGAGGGTTATTGTTTGTGAGTTTGTTTGCCGTCGTGTTTTACTCCCCCTGATGGGTCTAACGTATGGCTTGTAGGAAAGCTTGTGCGACCTTTTATCCTGTGGGATGGTGTCTGGAAGAGAGGATCGGTTGGCCAGTTGCTAGGCTCCATAAACCGATGCCATTGTGGGGGGAAAATCTCGGGGCCTCAGTGCAACAGTAGGCCATCGCTGTATAACTCCCAAATCAATAGCCTTCTGCTAACAGGTGTCTCTATTTTAAGCCTCTTCTCGCGCATGAAACCCTCAGACTCTATGGAGAGAAGCAACTTTTTTGTCCAAACAACTCCAACGCTCTTCCATCCACACCCATTCCCCACCTCAACTACGGGTAATCTCAAAGTCCACGACCTTATCATTCGCCGCGAGAAACAGACGTTCCGGCGTCTGACCAAATCAAACGCAATCCTCTTTACGGTGCGGACATATATGGACTACCTCGTCGACCTAAATGAGGGAGAGCTAGCAGACTTTGCAACTGGCGTGAGGGCCTGGCCGGATGATGTGGCTTCCTACAAGGGGCGCGACTTCTGGGGTCTAGTGGCGCTTAACTACTGCGATGAGATGCTCAAGAGCCGATGATATGAAAGGTTTCGGGGGTGGCCAGGTCAAAGGTTGTACGATAGTGTCCTAGTAATGCATGATGAAGCTCCCGGGTTTCGAGTTGCTCCGCAAGGAATCCCCAGATTGGTAGCTAGAAGTCACATGGTTGAGATGTTTATAGCCTAGTTCCAGGACTAGCACATTTGGATTGCTCCGTTGTTGGAGGGTATTGTGTCCACATGGCGGTAGTCGGTCTCGATATCCCATCCGGGAGCTTGTTGACAAGTAGAACGTAGAGATAGAGGGGTATCTAAGGGAAAGAAAAGGAAAGGAACATCTGCATTACAGATGGGTCATGTTGCCCCTCATTGCTGGGTGGCAGTTTGGGGGACACGCGCCTGCCAGCCCGATATCTGGGAACCTTCTGAATCACACCTTCTGTGGCTAAGCAGATCAGCCACCGAGAGAAGGGGATTTCCTAGACTGGCACCGCACCATCTATCCTGACATTAGGATCCGTCGTGGGGAGCCAGAATGGGCTCCATCACAAATTATTTTTTTTCCGGGACCGTCTGAAGTTTGCTGTAGGGCGGGGAGCCCAAAATAGCCCTCCCCAAGCAGCAGCGAGCAGAGGGCGAGTAAGAGGGAGCGAGGAGGGAGCAGGGGGAGCTTTGGGGAGAGGGAGCAGCAATAGGCTCTCAGCGGGTGGAGCAGGGCGGCGAGAAGTAATTCCGAAACGGGCCACAAACCTCCTCAGTTATGGACGCATAACGTGTTATTAGTCATCCACCTACCAACATTCCCCCAACTTCCCCGGCATTCCTTGCCAGCACCAGCCCGGAGCTTTCGTCCCGCCGACTTTGTTTGCCCACACCAAAAATATTCCCCAGCCGGTGTCTTGCAACCCCCGACTCTCCGTTGTTGCTGTGATGGGCTCAAGGCTTCCAGCGACACGCGTTCCCACTTTTACTACCGATTTGTCACACGGGGTGTTTTTTAATTCCTGCTTTCCGTTTTAATGTCGTTTCTAGTTGGTTCTTGGGTCTTCTGGGGTGGTCTATTCGGCATGATGTGTTCAAGTTAGTACGTGTGCGTGTGCTGCCTTGTGCCTAATTGATATCGCCTCCTGCCATCAGGGACGAAGTATATAAACTATCCATTCAGTCCGATATTGTGACCCTCAATCACTACTCTCCATCACTATCAGCTCTGCACATCCTGTCTGTCACCACACATCGAAACTTTTTATCACATTCCAACAATCACATCTACATCAAGTATGCCTAGCATTAGATATTTCAACCAAACTGCCCCCTTCTGGGACTTCGTTGCGTCTCTTGAGGATCAATTCGCCGATGGCCCGCTGTTCAGCGAGTCCAAGGAGCCCAACGAGCCCAACGAGTCCGGCGAAACTGAGAAGGGCAACCCAACCAATACGAACAACGGTAGAGCTGCGTGTGAGAACCCTTGCGCAGGCAAGAGCTATGCTCGTGGACAGTGTGGCGGTAGAGGCCGTTTCCAACATCGTGGGCGCGGTGGCTTTCATCACGGATATGGCTCTCCATTCGCTGGCTTCCCTTTCGCCGACCATCCCTTTGCATATGCTTTCCGCCCACATGCTGGCGCTGAGGCCAACGCCAACAACCAGGATCACACTCCGCCTGCCGACGTTTTCGACACTGAGGATGGCTACGTGATCCACATTTCATTGCCGGGCGTCAGGAAGGAGGACGTGGGGATCAACTGGGATGCTGATAAGTCGGAGTTGAGTGTTGCTGGGGTAATCTATAGGCCCGGCGATGAGGAGTTCCTAAAGGCGCTAGCACTAGATGAACGCACTGTTGGTGCCTTCGAGAAGAAGGTGAGACTCGGGAATTCGAGACATCCCGCCAAGGTCGATGACGAGGCTATCACGGCAAAGCTTGAAGATGGTGAGTACTTTTGATTTTTTGGGCTGTTTGAACTCTGCTAGTTGAATTAATCCAGCTAACACAAACGAAATAGGCGTGCTTATAGTAACCATCCCGAAGCAAGATAAGGAATATGTAGAAGTTAAGAAGGTCGATATTGAGTAAGAGATATTGAATTGGAGGGTTCCGTGGGATAAGGGAAAGGGGGTTTGCAGCAAAATGTCTGCCACTTGTAGTGTTGTTTCAGAGCTTAATTAGTGCAACCGTTACTCATTAGCCATTCGTATCTTACAACCACCTATAACTAAGCACTTATCAGTAAGCATTTCGTGCGTGATAGAGATGATAAAAAGCCTGCAGCTGTGCCATCTATGGCTCGGAGATTTCCTCGAATACCTCCTCAATAACCCTTCCAATCGTATCCACAATCTTATCTATGACCCCGCGTGTCACGTTATACGCTGGCGCTAACAAGATATGGTCGCCAACGTACCCATCAGCAGTGCCGGTACCAGGGTATGTTGTCATATTGTATCTTGGATCGGTAGCCCTAGTAAAGATAGTGTTGGCGATTTTAGCAGCAGCAGGAAATGGTTCTCTGCTAGTCTTGCATTTGACGAATTCGATCTTAGCGGACAAGTGTTAGTGATTTTGGCGTACCGCATGGCTTAAATTCAAGAGGTTGGTACGTACACCCCAGAATAGTCCGCGGCCTCTAATGTCGCCCACATTGGGATGGTTGCCAATTCTAGCTTTCAAACCTGATGAGAGGTAGTCGCCCATCACACGCACGTTCTGTATTAGGTCCTCTTCGCGGAGAATTTTCTGAACTTCAAGTGCGGCAGCGCACGAGACCGGGTGGCCTTGGTAGGTCTGACCATGAACAAAAGAGCTAGCAGGTAGAAGTTAGTAGGCAATGGGTGGTAGTAATGGGAGAAGTCATCATTTCTGCGAATTGTGTATAATCAAGGGTTAGCTCGACTTACCCTGAGCCTTTATCCAAGCCATCTACGACCCGATGATTAATAAGGATTGCTGCGATAGGAGCGTATCCACCTCCGAGCCCCTTCCCAATGGTTTGGATATCAGGAACCACGCCTTCATGCTCCCAAGCATGCAAAGTGCCACAGCGACCCATGCCACACATGACTTCATCCATAATAAGGAGCGCTCCGTACTTTTTGCAGACGGCTTTCATGGCCTTGAAATATCCTGGGGCCGAGGGGACGCAGCCGAGTGCCTAGGTCACTAGTTAACAATATTACTTGATCCAGTAGCGGTCTAGCCTGGGGGTGATGGAGCGGGAAGTTGTATGGTATACGTACGGCGCCAACAACAGGCTCAGCAACAAATGCGCATACTGTGTCAGGCCCTACACGTTGAAACTCATCATCTAGCTCCTGTGCTAGCCTCTGGACGTAATCCTCGATAGTCTCGCTGCTCCTCATACCGCGGTATGTATTACAGACTGATACACGACTGACGTTGTCAAGGAGCAAAGGTTCGAATTTTGCGCGTCGGGCCCTGTGGCCAGACATTGACAAAGCCCCAAGAGTAGTACCATGGTATGACTCGTTTCTAGCAATAAAGCGAGTACGTTTGGGCTGGGCCGGAGATATTTCGAGATAATACTGGCGAGCTAGCTTCATCGCTGCTTCCATTGCTTCCGAGCCTAGTAGCCACGGGTTAGCATATTAACGCATAACAAACCGGCTGCTTCTTAGGGCAGGCTAGCTCCATATTGCCGGACGTAGCAATCATACCTGAGCTCACGATAAATGCCTTTGCCATTTCGCCATGAGTTGATTCAATCAAAACCCTAGCCAAACCTTCCGTGCCGGAACTCGTGAACAGAATAGAATGACAGTAAGCGACCTCATCTAACTGAGCCACGATAGCATTCTTGACACGCTGGTTTCCATGTCCAAGACACGAAACAGCCGCTCCACCAGTAGCGTCTAGTATCATCCGACCATTACCCAGGGTTAGGTAGTGGCCAGATGCACGAACGACTTTGGAAGGGTCATGATGTAGGTCTCGGTGGAGGAGGGCGCTCCCTGATGAAACGTGGACATCGGCCTTTACTACGGGTATCTCGTGCTGTTCAGTTGTGATTGCTGAAGGGGCCATCGTTCTGGAGGCGCTGGGGTGAATGAATTGACAGAGTAGAGTTGGGAAGAAAGAGGTGCGTTATTGGAAGGTTTCAAGACTGCGTAAGAAGGGGGAGTTTATAAGAAAAGGCTGCGGCCGCCCTGACCTTGAGCTTCTATCAAGCACGGGGGTGAAGGCACACGAATAAATGAACCCAGCGTCTTGAATCCGCCAGCAAATCGTCGGCATGCCGTCGGCATGCCGAGGGGGGACAAGAGACGACAGGAGCACCGGGAGTTCGGCCCATCTCGAAATAGGAAACAGCGCAACTGAAGCCATTCTTGGGCTCAGGAATGGCGCGAATATCAACAGGTCGACCGCATGGCGTCGGAAGACGACATTCGAAACCGGCATGTTTTCTTTTTCTCCCACCGGGCGCTGAGTCGATCCGGTTCTTCCCTAAGCGAACCTCACAGCTCTGGATTACATAGTGGGCGTCGTACAGCCTAATCAGCGGGGGTTTGGTCCACGTGATTGCCCCTGTCAAACCTTTACTCCGTAGCAATCGCCGCCCACCAGCGCACCAGTGCACGCCTGGAGGCAAACCAATTCCCAATCGTTTTGGCTTTTCCTTAAACCGAGAAAGGCAAAATTGGCCGAGGAAGTAGCCAGATCCGGGTGCCTTTCGGGAAGTCCAGAAACGGGAGCGCTAGCAGCAGCACGATAGCAGCACGGGAGAGCAGGAAAGCTGGGAGAAGAGCCAGACCATTCCACGCGCCGGAGCCCTCTTACACCGCCTGAATGCAAGAACGCGCGAAGTAGCCTTAGGAGCAGGGAGAACGCAATGAGGTCAACGTGAGGGCTGAGCAATCTGCCTGGATTGGAAAACACCCAAGGATTGTAGTCAGTGCGCCCCTTCTCCACCGAAAATGAAGGCCAGACCCTGGTTTGCATCTGCCACACCGAATTTGAAGCCGCTTCAAGCAGCTCAGACCCGCCACAAGGTAGGAGGAGGAGGAGGATGACCGGAGAAACCGGGCGTGTGCACTACGTACAAGTGCCCGGTCATGAGCGAGGATCCCGGAATCCAGGGAGGTGCTGATGGTTCAAGACATATAGGTCTGGCTACCAGCCAGGAATAGGCACAGTAATCGCGGTGCCCTCTGTGCGAGGATGAGTCCACACGCCAAGGGCAGCGTGCTGTGAGGCGTAAAGCCACATTTCGCTTGGGTCCTTGAGAAAACAGCACAGAAACCAGGCGTCAGGCGTAGTAGTGTTTTGTGCTCCTTACCCGTGTGCGGTCTTGCTCGAGCAGTCGGCCACTGCCGGGAGCTACGGGGAGGTAGCACAAGGGGGAGCACTAGCTCTCACCTCAGCCCGCAGTACTGTACATTAAGCCACTAAGCAGGGAGAGCCCGAGCGAACATTAAGAGGTGGAGAGCGGGAGCGGAAGCAATGGAAGGCTTGGTTGTGGCAGTCGCGGACCTTCCTCACGGGGCCAAGAGAGAGGGTCATGGCCATAGCCATGAAACTTCAGCGGCTGGCTTATCACCCCGATGGGCTGGATACAATGCCAGTCTGCGGGACGACTAATGCAGCATGCAGCGTTCGCGTCGTTGCTTTGACACATCCTGTGAGGGTATGCAACAGCGTCGGAGTGAGGCTTCGCGGCTGCATTTTCCTGTGTTTTCGGGTAGATCTGCACGTGAGCTGGGAGGGATAATGTACATGTACACTGATTGCGATGCGAACGTCGTGCCTCACCCTCCAACACGCATCGTACCTTGTGCCTGTGACCTCGCCTCCCGCCGCTGGACAGCAGCCCATCTCTCGCAGCCATGTCCCGCCACGCCCGCATTGAGGAGGTCTCAGACTCGGACTCGGATCCTGAAGTCATGGATCCATCTCCGTTTGACCCGGCACAATTCTCTCGGTCCGCTATTATCCCCGCCACCGCTACCGCCTCCATACTCGGAGACCCCTCCGGTATCCCTTCCAGTGCCCCGAAAACTGGATTTGTCTCCCACGCTGACCCGGGCAAGTACAAGGGCTACCAATGCCTATACCCGCTATACTTCGATAAAAGGCGCTCCCGTGCGGAGGGCAGGCGCGTGGGGAAGGGACTCGCCGTGGAGAATCCGCTAGCCAGGGACATCGTGGACGCAGCCCAGGAGCTCGGAATGAATGTGGTTTTTGAGCCAGCAAAGATGCATCCGAAAGATTGGGCGAATCCAGGGAGGGTAAGAGTGCTAATCAAACAAGATGGAAAAGCGGTGAATAGCCGAGTCAAGAACAGTAAGTGCTACAGCTATTACCTCCCTTCGCCCATCTTTGTTACCACATTAGACATTGTGCAGTCAGTTATTGTGATGTTTCTTGGTCTGGACACGTCTCTCTAACGCCAGTGTCTCCGCAAACAGAACATCATTTATACATCCTCGTATCCAGGCATCTCCTTGCTAACCCAACCACTCCCGCCTCACCCCTCCGCCTCAAACTTCCCAATGTCCCTATGCCCGACCCCAGAAAACCAATTCCGCCAGTAGCCGTTCCTCGAGGCTGGAAGATGGGCACAATCCTCCCTATACACTCGCCAGCACTCAGCGGAGGCGGCGTCAGTGAGAACTTTTTCAAGGAGATGATGGGTGAGTTGCAGGGCCAAGTGGAGGGGGGTTCCAGCGGAGGCGACGGTAACAACGCTAAAAAGAAGAAGAAAGAAAAGAAAAAGGCCAAGACATAGCCCTTGTCCTAGAGCAATCGGCATAGCCCGGCGTTTGGTCAGGGCTTAATCGGCATGCCAAAACAAAACAAAAAATCCCCTTGAACATTGAATGCCTTGAATTTTGTGTCGTGCTTGTAAGTCGGTCTGCTAGCCCAGTTTTCCCACCCATGGAGAAATGTGCCCCACCTAATATGTAACACCTCCCGTAAATAACCTGAATCAGTACATCAAAGAACCAACAAACACCCGGCAATCCACCCATGCAGCTAGAAGGCGTCCAGGGATAGTCGTCCCATATTAAACATACACCTAAGTTTCAGATTCCAGTCATCTCCACCTCCGCTGCAGCCCAGGAATGTGGTAGCAGGAAATCTGCTTCCCCGAAATCATCTCCACCCTGCGCCGCTAGCGCTTCCTCCCCGACCACATCCATATTCTCTTCGTCCCCGATATAAGAACTCACATTCCGCAAATTGGCGACCTGTCGCCCTTTCCGACGGCCCCGTGGTCGAGCGAGAGGCCGGGATAAATTAATACTCCGGGCCGATATACCGCTACTAGGGTAGCTCGGGAGCGATACTGGTAGTGGCGTTAGGTCTTTAAAGATGAGTGGACTGAGGGGCGTTTCGCCAATCTCGTATTCGCTCTCATTTTCCAATGGCCGTTTCTGGGGGTTAACGATTTGCGGGGAAGCCGGCATGGCATCCGCAGACAGCGTGGATATTGTAGAGCCTTGGCTACCGCCCGGAAAATCGAAACAATCGTGGTAGAATGCATCGTTTATTTCACACCCTAGCCCCGTGTCACGGCCGTCCCGCTGTAGCGCGTAGCCTCCAACTTTCATAATTCCACAGTAGGGAGTCAATTCGGTAAGGCGCCGATCGTTGAAGCTCCGGCTGGTAATTTTTCTAGCAGTTGTGTAAGGAGGTGAGCTGTCACCTGCCACTGCACCCGACCCACAATAACGGCCAGTCTTATATCCTTCCGGTATAGACTTCCGGATACGCATGCCCACATTGAGCAAGGATGACTGAATGGCTGCTGGAAGAACCGGAGTGCATTGAGCATGGACCGGTTGCGATGGAGTTGATGAAGCCGTCCGGATGCTAGGGAAGTACGACGTGATGTTGCTTTGGTAGGGCCGTTTGGCCTGTCTTTCAGAAGGCATAGGAAATGAGGAGAGAAGTCAGCGATAAAGATAATCGCACAGCGTTGATCTGAATATTGAACACAGTAGTTGATAGACCGTGGGTCAGGAAGACAATGTACTAGAAGCGGTTGGAAAGAACATGGGCCAAGTCGCGTTTCCGTCGCGTCGACACGTAAAGTACAACCACGTGAATTACGCAATCTGGTTTGGTGCCGCCCGTTCGGGTAAGGCGGTCGCTCGCCGCTTTGTCGGCCTTTGAGGGCTACAACATAAATTCATCGCCATTTCCCTCCTCCTCTCGACCATCTTCCTCGTCCATTTTCCACCTCCTACCCTGCCCCTCTGATGAGGCATTTTCTAAATCGGCGGCATCATGCATGCACTGTGCCTCCCAACCCCTCTTTTTCCCTGTGTCTTAGGCTAACAGATAAGCATAGATTGAGTTCCTTCGAGTTAATATTACGACTTCAATTATTAGGATTGCAACTCAGCTGATGTGCCACTCCCTTACAGTTGAATGACTCATGCACTCTTGGGTTGATATGCAGCTAGGGATGTAGGCCGCCTCTCGGAGGGGGTGATGGCTCCGCCTCCCAAGGCTGAATATGAAGTTACTTTTCAATGATCACGTACAGAGTCGGTGCTCGTTCTCGCGACAAGCTATAGTCCTGCCATGCTCGGGGCCAAACCCATGTGGAATCGATCATCTTGATTACCTCTATTCTTCATGAATTTTCAATTTTCTAACTATCATTCAGTTAGTGTGATGAGCTGAGAACGCAATGATCCCTAGGCAGTAATGACCGGGTTCGATGAGCTATTGGTCTGCGAGCGATCGGAAGTCGTCCAGATTCCCGCTTATGGTATGATGGCCGTGCCATGCGACCCTCAGACAGCAATCCCCCCCAACCTCTCCCTGCCAATCTTCGTCATAGAGGAGGAAGCACGCATTGAGTAAAGTGTAGAGTACTCTTCTGTGAGAGCTGGTGAATAATGCAGGAGTTGCGAAGCCAGCAGCGTGAGCATGGGTGAGCGTGCAGAGAGTTAAATGATCAGCTGAAGAGCTTGTGATGATGCCTTTTATCAGCAGAAAGGGACGGAGGATCCAATGTCTCTGTACTTCTCCCTGGTTGGCGTCTAATGATGTTGGAATGCTTCACTTCTGTGAAACAAGGCAGACATAGTTCCTGCGGATGGGGCTCATCAATGCTACTCTTATCCCCCTGGACTTTTCCAGGCAGTGCAGTCGGGGGTATGCGCCTACAACGGCCGGTGAACTATTATGCTCCTTTCTGGTTTGGTTAATCGAGATGTGAAGGCGGAGGTCATACGGCAAGGAAAGGGAAGCGTGCTCTAGTAAGTCAGTTCAAGTGGATTTTTAGTTTTACAACCTAATAAAGTCTTCTATATCTATTGGAACTTAAATTTTTGAGGCGGCTTTCAGTGGTCTTACTGACTATTTATGAAGGAACAGAAAGGATATCTTAATAGACTACAAAACTTCAAGCATTTCCTAAATATGTCATCCTATTAACGAATACAGGCCATTTGTACTGACTCTCTCGTATATACCGTCGTGCTTGAGAACATATTTTTCGTTAGGTGCAATCGGTTCCTCCCCAATGTAGACATGTACATATTTCTGTGATTTTAGCACTTTTTCAAACTTTTCATCAACATCGTCTGCAGTTTCTCTGATAATTCTTTTGAGGGAGACCACTTCATCTTGCAGCTTCTTAATTGTCCTTTTTGTCAGAGCCTAGACGGTTGGTCACAGGTGCTCAGGCTCGATGTGTGGTAGATGGGCGTACGGTCGGTACTACGAGCTCGATAGTTCATATAGACTCGTGGTCCGTAGATGTAGTGACGCAAGTATAGCTCTATTCTAATGATGCTCTATGTACAATACATGTGTTGACCGATGAGGTTGCAAGAAGCATCCTCGTCGGTCTCTAATAGGGGTTCGCGAGCCGCGAACCTTGGCGGTGCGAGCATGGCTCACTCCGCGGTCCGAGCTCCCGTATGGCCGTTACATTTTTTAATTCATCTCTCTCCTCGCCTCTAGTCTTTTTATTCGAATTGATGTGGCAACAGTTCGTTCGGCTTGTATAATTCTTAGTAGTGACTGTCTCCTGCTGAGATTCGGTTTTGATCTTGGTTTCCTAAAATTCGTTATTTCAGCCAGAGCAAGGAAACTATCCAAAATACCTACATCATTAAGACTATTCACCGCTCTCAGACCCATTCGGAACACTCTTGTCTTAGGCTGCATATGTTTGACTATTTCTCCCTCGCTCATTGTCTCCATATCACTCATCATCTATGTTCAAATGAAGGAGGTATCAAGGTAGAGTGCATGTGAAAGGCTTAGTTTGAGATATGTCCTCGGTGAGTACCTCTGTTTGTGGGGTAGAGAGCTCTTTTATTCCTCCCTTTCTCTATTGCCTGGCTAATACAGATGTGTCTGCATGACTACTGGCACCCCACACTTGCATCCCTGATCTCAACATTTTTAACCCAAGGCAGATTTGAGGCGACAGAGCCAGAGAACCGACAGCTATTCCTAACACCGGACAAGCATGAGCAAGATTCAAGCTTGGTTAGGGTGGGAGGTCACAAATCAATGTATGACTGCGTCAGCGGCTTCGGATAGCTAGGCGGAAGGTAGGCAAGAATGTCTCATTCCTTCTTTCATTCCAGCTGAGCTCGTATATGTAACGGCCATACGAGAGCTCGGGCCGCAGAGCGAGCCATGCTCGCACCGCCAAGGTTCGCGGCTCGTGAACCCC
>JAJDFE020000509.1:0-27579 GCA_021527465.2 Geoglossum glabrum | reverse complement strand
AAAAGTTGGAAGGTAATGAAGCTGATAGCTTCAAAAAATTTCCTACTCTCATCAATCTATGGCGAACTGCCAATAGTGAAAACTATGTAGCTTTATCAATAATAGATGATCAATTCCAATGCTGTTTCATTGCACCTGCTACAACACAAGCTGCATTTGAAGCTTGTTAGCCATTTATCACCTTAAACAGCTATCATACAAAGTTAAGATTTTAAATGACATTATTAGTAGCCTCAATAGTAGATGGCAATAATGAAATTCTACTGATTGCCTGGGCTGTAGTACCCATTGAGGATGCTGAAAACTGAATCTGGTTTCTTGAGCATATAAAGTAATGTTTTTATGAAATTGGAAATGAGGGTATAATTATGATTAGTAATAGAGATAAGAGGTTGGTGGCAGCGATTTCAAATGTATTTTCTCTAGCTTATCACTCGCATTGCAGTCAGTATTTAGCAGACAATGTTCAGAATCATTTCGGAATCATATGCAGGAACCTATTTTAGAAAGCAGCAAATGCATATACTAAATATGCATTTACAGATGCAATGGCAAAGATCAGATCTGAAAGGGAAGATGCATACGAATACTTTAACAAAATACCTCATACCTTATGGTCACAATATGCATTTCCAGCACCAAGATTTGGCTATATCACTTCAAATATTACAGAGTTGATAAACTCATCTTGGGACAAATTTAGAAAGCTACAAATTCTTCGGCTGTTTATTTCAACATAGTCTAAAGTGATGTCAACAATATATCTTTGTTGGCATTAACCCTACAAGTTTGACTACCTTACCAACTATGCTGGAAAAAAACTTCAGGCTAATTGGCAAGAAACTAGATGATATAAAGTTAATAATGTAAAGAAAGGATTAGTACAGATTTATATTCCAAATGGTAAGAGTTATATTGTTGATTTAAAAGAGAGAGATTGCAGTTGTAGTAAGTTTTAGAAATATCTTATTCTATGCCAACACACTACTACTGCTTATATATGGGAAGGCAAAGACCCCTATAATTATACTTATGATTAGTATTCTATTAAAAACTACTAGAATACCTATTTGTGGTATATGTATCTAGTTTATGAAGAAGACTTGGAGAAAAGTAGTAAGTGCAAAGTACCAGAGCTAGTGAAGTAGCGTGGTTGGCCTAAGAAGACTAGATATCAATGACAGGATAAGAGTGGTTGCTCACATATATGTAGCTACTGTGAACAGGCTGGTCATAATCGGCATAGCTATCGGAACATAGCAAGGGCTTGAGTAGCTATTAAAGTACAGCAAGAACTTCAGTAGTTAATGTACTATCCGAGTAAATAAAATAGGAAAAATGTGTTATCACAGTAAATAAGTTGAAAAAGTGTGCCATCCAAGCAATTATCCCTTAAAAAAAAACTTGAATTAAGAAACCCAGGTTTTTATCTTTTTTATCTGACTCATATATATAAACATAGTATTCTTTTTTTTTTTAAAGAAACAAGTATTTCAAAATGAATATGCAGGACAAAAAAACCAATACTAAATTTTGCCACTAAAGTAATCTTATTTAGCATGTACAAAAATGAGTTGAATACTTGACTCTTTTTTGTTTTGGAATTTTTGATTTCATTCCACTACTTTGTTTCCTTTATATTGCAAAAATTACTTCCTCTACTTTGTAAGAACTACTTTCTCTACTATGTGTAAGACCGTAGTGTGGATCTTAGGGCTTAGCTAGTAGTGTGATGGCTTATAGACAATGGAGGCTCTTTGGCATAGAGTCGTCGTAAAGTGTTCTTAGAGACAATGTAACGAAGTTAGATCAGCAGAAGTACTCTTGATTCTTGTAATGTAGAAGAACTAATCGCTGCCCATTCTATTATGGGCAGCGGACTACTTAAATACATGGTTCAGCCGGCTCCCCGACGGCTACCTCGTTCTCTAATCTGACTCTCATTGTCTTAACTCTGTCTGCTACCGGCGGCATCATAGGATCCGTATCGACTGCTTTCAGATGTCGCTCTTTTGGCATACCGTTTTTGTAGCAACGTCTTTGTCAATGGATGTAGAAGGCTGCTTCCGTTGTTTGCTTGGCAGTTGTATGCAGTTGCAGATGTTGCTTGCTTATGGATCATGTCGTCTTTGTGGAGGTATGACGTCATTGCGCCGTCTAGCAGTTGGAAGCGGTTTTGGAAGTCTGACGCGGCTATGAGCCTCCTTTGTGGGAGCCTCATTGCTAGTACCTTACATTATATAAGAACTTTCTAAGGTAATATAAGGATGGTTTGATGAACCTATAATATGACTGTAAGTTACTACTAAAGGGTAATCTAAAGGGATTGTTAAGACTACAATATATTTAGTTTCTGTGCTGGACTCTGTAGCAATCAGTTCTTCTACTAAAATTCATCCTTATTACTCTTCATAGCATATCTAGTATTTAAAACCACATAGACATACTACTAGGAAGGTAATAGCAATATAAAGTTTTCTTGTAATTACAGTTATTACCATTGCAAAGTACTACTGTAATAATAACCTAGCAACCATCATATTGTTTACAAAACCTCTATGGTTATATAGCACTTTCTTAACTATCTAAATAGGAATTGTCCTGTTTAGTAGAGTGATTTATTTTTCGACTAGTAGAAAAACTGAAATACTGAAATGAGGGGACTAGAGACTTAAATTCCCTCTCCTTCTATACAAAAGGGGTGACTTTTAAATGTCTTAGTCCTTGCCATTCATGGTAATCTTTCTTCCATAGCTACTTTTACTATATTTTCATTCAATAAGTCATAAAAGTACTTCCAAAACTGAAAGTTATTGTAGAAAATGAACAAAAATGTTGAATTGGACTTGGGGACAAATAGCTATATTAAGATTACATGGAAGTCAAGATGCTAACTCTAACACTTGCCCTTGATTAAAACTCTATAAAGACTATATACATAGTTAAAGAAAGACTAGTCAGTAGAGTATTTTTTCTAAAGTCAGGTAATAAGATTAATAATATAAATAACTAGACAGTTGAGACTGTTAGTTGATAGAATCATTATATAGAGTCATTGCAATTTACTGGTCAAAATAATGGCTAGTGACTATTTTAATATCTCAACAATCTTAATAGTTACCTAAACTTAATACTTTATATAACAAAGTCTTAAAGTCATATAAATTAGAATTGAATTGAATCTATTATTTATCAACAATTGTATTTTCTTCCTGCCTATACTATACTTACTTGAAATATAAACAACAAAGTCAAACCATAAAACCAGACTAAAAATAAGACTCTAACCTCAATATCATAATATTCAAAACAAAAAATTGTTCTATAACTAACAAAAAGTCAGTTAAGATGCATGTTTAGTATAGGGATATAAGATTATTTGATACAATTTACTGTTTAATAGTTGTATTCAATAAAGAGTACAAATAGCTTAGAAAAAGCAACTAATAAGCTTGCAAACTTTTTATATTATCGCTTTCAGTTTTGATACTACCTTTACCTCTCATTTTAGCCTTATGATATTGCCTTAATACAAACATCATCATGACTTTATTATTGTCATCGTACATGACTATCACTGAGTTATTATCTCTAAATTTTTTTCCAAAGGATTCCAGCCTTTATAGCATTGAGTTTGCTACTAAATGCTTACTAGATACATTATCTAAAATAAAGATTGTCACTGTTTGTAAAATAACTAACATTTGTAATCTTATATCATCTACTAAGGATATATAGTTTCTATCAAACTTTTGAATATTCAATCATTTCTTTCATAATGTATTGATTACTAATTAGATTTGGCTCATCTATTGTAGTCTGAAGTATCTAGTCAAATGATATGGTAGATATACCTATAAAAACCTATTCCAGAAGCATTGAATAATACTGAAGAAGTAGCTCTTTGACTCCATATAAGGAGCAGAGATATTAAGAGTAGTGAAGTCTAAGAATTTGCTTAAGTACTTTATTAAAACTGTGGAAGATAAATGCAAGGAGATAACAATAGTCAGACAGAATGTTTTACTATTAGTATTTAGCCATGGAAATAATAGAAATTATAAAGTAACAATTAAAAATAATTTTAACACTGAGTTAAGAAATGTATTAGTATTAAGATTGGTAGTAAGTCATCTAAAAATAGTAGTTAAAAGGACATAATATATACTTCTGATAATATCTTACTTTTTTGATAGATAAGTTGTCAATCTGGATTTCAATTTGACAATTATTATAAATGTGGAACTCAAGATATAGAGTCAATCCTGAAATATAAACCTAACTTGAGAATTTTTAGGATTGATTGTAGTATTAGCGATTTGAGATGCTATCTTTATATTTGAGGTCAAGAACAAAAAATTTTTTGGAAAGCTTATGATAATGTATTAAGAGCTTTGAACAATAGAAACTTATATTGAAATAAGTTGCCTCATACATAATTACCTTAAGCAGAATAATAGCTTCCATAACAATTATGAAATATCTTTTATATTATAGAATGATAAGTAGACCAAAGTTTGAAAAGAATGTACTAGTATTCTATTAGCTTTTTTAAAGAGAAATGGGAAGAAATTTCAATTCTTCCAGTCCAGACAGATAGATATAGCAACTATGACTCTTCTTCAGTATTCACTAATTGCCTGCTCAAAGTCTTTCTAATACTTGCCTTGGGTCAACTATACTACTAATGACCATAAAGACCATACTACAAATATATATTATAGTTCATACTCTGGTAGCAAGATATGCAAATAGTTTTTCAGATACGGATAATCTTATAAGAAATATAGCCTTTTATATAGAAGTTTGCAGGTTACTGTCTGGAGAGGAAAGGTATAAGAATAGAATAAATGACTTGCTTACTCTTGACTATACTTTGAGTTACAGGTTAGAGAACATGACTATAGTAATAAACTATAAGGACTTTCTGAGTTTAGATTACCTTAATTGTACTGCCTATGGGATAGAAGCTTGGAAATATCCTCTCTATAAGTACAAAGAGAAAAAAGTAAAGCAGAAGCTATTTAGATTTGGAGTTATCAGAGATATGATTTAGGAAATAGAGATATTTAGTGCTGCAGTAGATAATTTGAGATATGATTATAACAAGTCAGAAAAGTACTTAGCCATTATGTTTGCCAAGAGTAATAAAACAAGCAAGGAAGTTGAAGAAGCTATAAAGGTTCTCAAGGATTATAAGTCATCATATTATATTAACCACTTGTCATAATTGATAATAAACCAGTCTATACTAAAATAATAACTTTGAGAGTAGAGAAAGTCCAATAGGGATAGTAGTTCCTAAATAAAGTGAACAAAATCCTCAAGCCCATGGAGAAGACCCTACAGTCAATATTTTTATATAAGAGAAGATTTATAATCCTCTCAAATTAGATAAGACCTAGCTGCTATTAAGGAGGTTATGGCAACTACTTGTGTTATACTGTATTTAAGGAATTATTATCTCATGGCTTATGAATTTACCAAATTATTATGACAGGGATGCAGAAATTGGTGTTGATACAATTGTTGAACCAGTCAATTTATAGTGAGGCTCCATTAGTTATCAATATACAATTCAGAGTAAAAATACATAGAACTCTCCTTATAGTTACTATATAGAAGCAACTCAGCTTGTATCTAACTAGAGTTTGAGTTATATTTTAAATGTTTTCATGAAGCTGTCAGTGATTCTTGTCTATTCTTTGCAAAGTGATTAGAGATCCCTGTCAACTTCTCATGAAGTTGTATCTCCTGAACTACTTTACTGAGCTTGATACATAAATCCTAGCCATTTAGAATGAAATTTTTAACTTAATGATATATTCATTTAATAGATCCTTTATTATATCTATTATTGACTAACAGAATGACTCATCTAATATAGTTTTGGTTAGGTGAGGCACTTAATTCAAATATTTATATACTGTATGGAGCATTATTAATAGAGTTCTTGATAACCTCTTTTACTAAGAATGGCAATAAATAGAATCATCACTGAAAACCCTACTTACCTGCATTTGTAAGACTGTTTTGCTGCTTTAATGCTTCTAAAGAAGCATTTCTTAAGCAAAGTTATTTTCAACTATAACCTTTGCAAAGTCTCTACCATAAAGGTACTTAATAGTATCCTCAAGTATTTGAAAGATAGCAGATCAGTGGACAAGTACCCTACAATCACATCATAACCAATATCAAATCTCTATCTGCTGCATTTATCCTATCTGGAGCAAATACTCTAGAACTCTATCTTTGTCGGCCGTCGTAAGTTTTCAGGGGCAGCTAAGTTTGCATAATGTTGGTGCTCAAAAACTGCTATACTGGAGGAGTCTGTTTAATTGAGAATAGGCTGTTAAAAGGCTTATATAGCAATCTTCTGCAATAGCATGCAGAGACCATCTAAGCAGAAGCAGGCAATGAATATGGCACTTCTGTATTCAAGCAAGGTCATGACTAGGGTATGGAACATCTTGTATTGATACTAGAAGGAAAGGTTAGCTAATAATTAAATATCGAAGCAAAACCTAACATCAGAAAGCTTTTGCAGAGTAGAAGAAGCAGTTGCTGCAGAGCAGAGGATGCGAAACGGCAAAAAAAAAAAAAAAAAAAAAACTCGGAGGGAGGCGCCAAGAAAATTCTCTTGATTTTTGCACATGCTAAATCCGAAGTCTCTCTATTGCGAGTTGGGGCTTTTTTCTTCTCTTTCCCTGGTCGCGGAAGTCTTCTTCAGATGTGCGTTTGAGATTATGGCCTGTTGGAGCCTGTGGATCTTTATCAGCGATTGTGAATAGTAGACTACCCTGCTGGGAATTGGTCCGATCTTTGCTCTCTTTCGGTTGCTTGTGCTGTACAATTTTGTGGCTTCTGTAGAGCCCTATTGCCCGGGGGAGTTAACTTGTCCTCCGTTATCTGCTTGGGGGAGACGGGGAGACCTCGACTTATTGTGGTTTCTACTTGAGGTATCGATTTTTATTGCATGTCCCCTCGTTGTCTTACGAAGAGGTCTGACTTCATTGCAGTTTTCTTCTTGGATGTCAACGTCTTTTACGTGTATCAAATTCTCCCAGAACTACTTTTTTGACGGGTCGGTTTTTATCACTTCTTGGAGTTGTAAGGGTGACGGCGGAATGATATGTTCAGAAGAAGACGGATGAACATAGGTTTGATGGTCAGGCAATGCAGGGATCATGCGATGTGGCGATGGCTCTTAAGCGGGACATGTTAACAGGGGAAGAAGCTCTAAAATGAGTATTTTGGTCCCTGCCCAACTCCTGCCTATTATTGGAAGATTATTCGTCTTGTCTGGCTTCTACTCTTGATCCCAAAGCCGGTGCTATTCTTATAACTGGATCTCTTGAGAAGCAGAAAACTCTTTCAGAATGAGAAAATCTTCCTCCTTAACTGCTCCATCTCTAACTCCTTTGGGTGGGGGTCTAGAAATTTACCCACTTCTGGTCTCCATGCTTTATCAAAAGGGCCAACGTGCCACGTTGAAGTGTACTCCCAATAGACAGGATACCATCCGGCCTTTTTCCAATCAATGATCCCTACAATCTTTCCTTCTCGTCCAACAAGAATATTGAACGTATTCAGGTTGTTATGAGTAAAGCAAGTTGGGTATTGCTTCGCATTGTGGGCAGTCATCAGTTGCTCTAATTCAGGATTGTTGCCTGATTCCGTCACCTCAAGGCGAAGGAACTTGTGGAACTCCCGAGAATCTGAAAAAGGCCCAAAACCACTTGGTTGAATACGATAGTCGAACAACTTTGTGTAGTCCACTGCACCAATCCTACCGGGTTGAGGTGGTGGGATATCCTGTAACTTGGAGATCCATTCGCGCAGCTGAGCCAAAATATTTGCCTTCATCTCTTTTGTCATGGAAGACCATCGATCGCGGATCATATCCCCTTTGATTCTTTCCATGACAATGTATGTGTCTCCTTTATGCTGAAATGCACAGTAAACTTTCGGCACTGGAATCGCCGTGTGTTTCGCTACGAATACCATTGCTGCCGCCTCGGACAAGTGCCAGGTTTGACCATATTTGATGCAGATATTCGATGTGAGCATGAGCACGTCGCCGCGAGGTCGTATTGGGCGCAGAAGGGTGACGGATGCGATAACTAGACGCCGCAGGAGCCACGAATCATTGATCCCGGTAGAGGATTTTGAAGCACAGTATTCTGCCTGGGGTAAAGAGTGCTGTTTCATGTTCGAGTATACATGTAGATACACACATCTGCGGTATGTTGCTATCGTCAAAGTATGGGGTGTCCTCTCTCTAGCGGCGAGCAGGCGTATAAAGTTGAATCGCCTCCTGGAATAGCTTGGCACGATCGAATCCGCTTGGATTAGTCAGCCTCTGCCGTCGGAATACGTTCTCTACATCCACTACTTCGCTCTTAGGTCAGTATCCCTGATATCGGACTGGGATTTGAACTTACCGGGACGGGACCCCGGCACTCTTTCTACTGGACATCTACTGCCATATCGAAAACTTGACATATCAGTTCTACATCCAATGCAAGAGCCTTGGATCCTAGAGAGATTCAACCGAAATGCCGTCCGGCTTCAATGTTATCCTCAAGCCCAACAATCCCATCATCAGGAACCGCAGCTGTGACAACAATCCCGAAGCGAACCCACCTTGTGGATGTCGGGCCATCTCTGGGAAATTTCGAGTCAATTTTGAGGTGATAGCGGAATCCTCATAGCCACAACACCACATGGACTTGTATCGCGAAAGAATTGCCCAAGCCCGGAATGTGGTTGTAATAACCCGACGAACGCCGAGACCTGTGAGTAGTGTGGAAGGGAACTCTCAGGGATTGCTTCGCATGTACCCTGTTTCGGGCTTGAGCTACGACCTCATCAATGAGTTCTGCTACTATCGCAGGGGGTTTTTCACAATTATAAGGCTATCCTGTATCATCTTACAGTTATACACAAGCGTGCCTTGTGACTTCTTAATAATCTGTACTTCAAGCTAATAATTTTATAGACTATCTTTTCTTTTAGATCATCTTTTAGATTCACTTCAGTTGTCTTTATATGTATTTAAAAAATTTCTAGTTATTACTTTACTCAAATTAGCCTAGAAAAGGCAAATATACCCTTCTAACTTGTCCTCAGTTACAAACTCGCAAAAGACAAAGAGAGAGAGAGGTGCCTTGACAGCAATAGCAATCTTGATTACTTTGAGCTGGATACATGAACTAGGCAGACGTGCCTCCTTTATTTTCGATATGGTTCCATCGCTGGGCTGTCTTGCTCCGTGCGAACCCCCAGTTAATGAGAACAAGGACCGCGAGCGCCAGGAGAATTAAGAATATCCCTATCAATGGCCCTATAATGGAGAACACAGTGAATCCGTACGAGGCCGCGATAAATAAACCGTCGCTTTTCAGTTGATCGGTTGAGAGGCCTACCTGCATCGCTGTTAGGACAACAACGACGTAGATGGTTGTCGCTGCGAGCCAGCCTAGCTGGTCTTGAAGGAAGCTCGTGTAAGTTGGCCACTGGTTCATGTAGTATCCGAATTTGACAAAGAGGTAGATGGCGTTGAGCCGCCCAAGGCGCAACTCCCCATAATAGAACCGTCTGTGTATATCCCTGTACACAGTTGGCGTGAGAATTTTTTTCACGAACTTTCGCCATTCGGTCCACTTAGGAAAATCACCCTCCTGCGGCAGCAATCCTTTGTCCTTGGCGATGACGAAATCGCTTTCATAGGAAAGGATGGCAGCGTATGAAAATAGGAACCCCAGGGCTATGGACCTAAGGGTTTTGGTCGCGCATTGTTCTGCCGCTGCGTTATTCATTGTGCTGCTGGTGTGCGAGTTCTGGTTGCTCACGTTCGCTTTTGGCGCACTCACAACCTTCCTGACAGAGCAAGTAGGCTCTCCAGAAATCGGGGGAGAGGAGGTATCGTGGGATCGGCTTGAAGAACATGCGTCCATTGTCCCAGACTAGATGCATGTCCATCTTCTCGCTGATGACAATCTCCCTCTGTAGGACCACATGGTGGTGCAACGGCCGAGGGGGCACGGGAAGGCCAGCAAACCACAGATGCTGGTAGACATCGTTCAGTCGATCGACCGAGAGCTCGGATAAGAGGAAGTCTCCATCGTTGGGCACTACAAGACTGATATCGCTATCGCAGGTTCGATAAGTGGCGGGGCAAAGAGGCTCTAGTGAAGTCTCCGGCTCCAATTCGTCTTCCACAGAGCCGAATAATGCGGTTGTGAAGGGAGGCATCATCCCGCACTGCCCGTGCTGTCAGCGAACGAACTCCGTGTTGTGGAGGCCGGAAGGCGGCCTGGAGGTGCTGGTCCGCTGGGCATTCGGAGGGGTCTTGGCATTCGACCCGATGTATTCTCCTTCACGCAACGAGCTAGAAACACCACAACAACGTCCTACCACCCAAGCACGACCATGGCGACTCATAATATTCATCTCCGTCACACCTACTTGCTGATATTCGCGCCTGTCGTCACGCCCTCATGGAGTTCGAACTCACAGCCTCTCCAGGTTCCCAACCGGCGCTGTTTTCGGTTGCTGACCCGCCTGAGCGGTCCGTCCAACCCAACACGAGGGTGGGGCAGGGATGCGATGCCTGCATGAGCTGAACCAGCGACATCCTCCGCCCATAGGGTACGGGGGTAAGTCTGGGTACATTTTTTTATTGGTGGCGGAACACTGGCACACATTATGTGGCAATCGGCGAGCTGCCCCGTTCTTTCCTCACTTCATGTCCAGTAGGAGCGACGGCCTGCCTGAAGTCTTTGCGACCTTTCTGAGCAAAAAAATCTTGTTCCTCCGATTCCACAAGCTGTATTGCCGATCTTGAAGGTGCTGGGTGCTCGTGAACGAGTTGTCGAGCATGGCGTCTCTGTTCTCTCAACTCGCGGGCCTTCTCATGCCCGGGAACAAGTCGACGGCGGATCCAAGCAGTGTCACATATCGTTCTCGCAATATCCCCGAGCGTTATACCACTCGAGAAGGATGCCAGAAGATTATAGAAGCTAGTCTCTCGGCCCCCGACGCACCCTGCACTATCAGAGTCCGCAGTTTTGCTACCAATATCGAGCACAACCCAACGCGAACGACCACCACTCGTACACTTACCTTCAATCTTAATGCTGCTCACTCCGTACGACTGAAACCCAATTCTTATAATGAGTGGACTTTTGACATATTCGACGACGAAGGGCAACAAAGTGGGAATTACTTGACGATAGATACGCATTTCAATGGCTTCACGGTACTTAGTTCTCCGAAAGGCGACAGTCATGAGTTTGAGTACTTGCTATCTCGCTAGCCAATTCAGAGACCAGCACCTGATAGAGTCACAGTTTTGTTGCGATGTCTGGTCTTGGGAGCCATGCCTGGGGCTCCTTCAAGAAAAGAGGGCAAAAGTCAATGTGGATTGCGGACAAACTCCCGAGGAATTGGTCTCGGACCCGTATTATGATATATGGGTATGAGTCCCAGATTATGGGTACAAAAAGCAGACAAACTCTTGGGGATATTGCTACAACATTTAAAAACAGGCTTATTGAGATAAGGAAGAGACCGGGTGTAAGAAACGAGACCTTCCGACGCTAGGTGTCCTTGCTGACCCTGCGATTAAGCCCACTAAGAGATTCGTACCTCTTGTGTTCCTTACCCATAGCTTGGGAGGATTGGTTTTGAAGCAAGCCATCGTCGACCTATCAAAGCAAAGTCTGGGTGACCGAGAAAGTCAAGAAAGTCGAGAAAGTCGGGAAACGTTTCAATCAGTGTATGCGATGTTGTTCTTTGGTGTTCCATGCAAGGGCTTGGATGGGGCAAGACTAGGACTTGCGGCAATGGCTAAAGGCCAATCCACCGAAGGATTTCTGTTCGATCTGAGGCGCGACTCCCAAGTGGTTTACAATCTGGCTCAAGAATTTTTAAAGGTGCTTGATGGGCTTAATTGGGTCAAGATATTTTCCTTTTACGAGACAATGGAGTCTGTAACGGCGACGGTGGTATGCTTTCTTGCATGCGAGGGCGTTTGAACTCGCTGATCATGCAAGTAGGACTATTTAGGCAGACCCTCAATGACTGGGCCTACGGAGCACTGGGTTGGCAAGGATGCCGCCTTCAACGGGCGTGACCTCGAACGGCAACACAGTGAAATCTACTCCATTCCGATAGATACAGATCACTCCGGCTTAGTTAAGTGCGATAAAGAGGACACATTCAAGACAATTTCCAACGTTCTGGAGGGCTTGGACTGGAAAGATGCTAAAGGCGGAGTCGAATCGTCCAAGGCACGAGGATTCAAGGACGCTCCTATTGTTAGCGATGTTGATGCGACCAACCTTCCTCTGCCGTCTCACCTAAAGTTGACTTTGACGGGTGGTCCGATAGCCCAGGTATACCCTGTATTATTGTGGGGTCACTATATGTATTGGCCCCTTTCCTTTCAGGATAACCGTGTCACTATGGCACTTGTTATCACAGACACGGCGCTCAATGTCGTCAATTGCCTTCATATACCTGGCGCTCGGTACGTACACCAAATGGTAGTCAACGACAAGAATAGGAAAGTTCACTTCATCGGGCAGGAAGACATGGTTGTCACTCTTTCGTGGGAGATGCTCTCTGCTGCGCCGGTCTTCAAAACACGGTACAAACGCATAGAGCAAATTTATTGAATGATGTATGACAACCCAGAGTAGCTATATAAAATCCAGGAAACTGTCGATCTCCAAATCTCCCACCCCAAGCTCTTGCTTGACGTCTACATACAGGAAGTAAAAGGCTACGGCAAGTACCTCGGTGCGCTGGGATTCAAGCGGAAGGAAGTAGCTCTCCCTTTGCTGTTCGTACGTGTAGGGCAAACTCTGGTTGTAAAAGTGTCGTACCTGTACCGATGGCTGGTCACTGGTATCCCCCCATGAGACCCCCTGCCCCGGCAGGCACTGCTGTCCCGCGCCTGCTCCCGCTCCCACGCCTGGTCTAGCTGCCGATCTAGACCCGGCCCCCGCTCGTGCCTGTGTTCGTGCCCGTGCTCGTGTCTGTGCTCGTGCCTGCGCTCGTGCTCCCTGTCGCTACGCTCGTCTCTTTTGTCAGCCGGTCTCGCGACACTGAGGACCGTTTTCTTGTCTTTCCGTACTCGACCCCTCACATATATCGGACGTATGCAGGCTGTGCTCAGTGTATGGAGACCGGGGTGGAGAATCGTTCTCTCGTCCCATCGGATAATCGCTCGTCAGTCCCTCCGACAATGCGGTAATGAGGTGCCCGTCGAGAGTATACTGGTTACCGTGTGGCCTGATCTGCAGGTAAGGGCGTCCTAGAGCGCTGCATATCGTTCGATAACTCTCCGACTCTAGGAATTGGCGCAGCATCCGCGACGGATCCAATAAAGCCCCATCTAGGTTGGAAGGAGCTTCCGTCTCACCCCCCAGCCTTTCTACCACACTATTTGCAATAATCGAGCGATTATCACGACCTAGCGGCTTAATGTAGCTACCCTTATTACTTTGTTCTATCGGCTGTCAGACGAGATAAACATATGTTAGACATCAGATCGAAGCTCACCTGCCAAAGCATGATACACAAGAAACGCCTTTTTGCACCATTGGTCCCATATACTATTGACGATCCTCTTTATAATCCAAGCCATATTTTTTTCATGTGCAAGCTTGATGGGGTTATTGAGTGGGGAGTCGTAAGATGAATCCGCTGCCGACAGGGCGGGAAGCGATGGACTTGCCAAAGTGATGCAACCAGCAAGAAATCTCGTGTACCAAGATCCAGCTAGCGCTCCTCGAGCCTGGTGTTCGAGGTCGTCGGCGAAATCCATCGGTACTGCAGGGCCTTCCCTCAAGCGCCGGAATGCGTTCAAGATAACCTCTTGGAAGTTAAGTTTGACGGGGGTATTGATTGAGTCTTATAAGTCCTCGTCGGATCTCCCAAAAAATTCTCTGGACCATTTGCTCGTTTGACCAAGGGGCCTTAGGCCTGCGGGGTTTTGTTGTGGTATTAAGGGCAACGACGCTCCGTTCCCGGATATCCCGTTTCTCCATTGCCTATGCCGGCACTCCGCTTCCCAGCAGATTGGGCTGTGTGCTGTGCCAAAACACCATAACTTCCGAGTTTTGCGTGGACGATGAATTAACAGGAAGAATTGAAAACATGAGGCATTCCCATCGGAGAAGTCCCATTCGAGGAGTAGGAAGTATGCTCCAACTACATCCCGGACAGTCTGTCTAATCCCCCGACCTGCAAACCCTCCGGGGGCTGATGGGCAACACAGTCCGTATCGGCGGTGAAGTGAGAGAATCATTTGCTTCGCTAGCTGAGGGTGGAGAGAAGGGGTTATGACGATTTAGAAAGCGGCCCAATAGCCATTTGAGAGACACTGATCTGCACCCCTCCTGTGCAGATGTAGTGGTCAGGGCTGTGGTCATCCGTAATCCCCAGCGTGAAAGAAGTGGTTGGGGGGTTGGGGTTCTTGTGCGAACGCCAAATGGATTAGCGTTGGAGTTGGACAGGGATCAACCCCAATTTTCAAAGTTGGGGTTGTTCCCTGTCGAACACCAACCGGTTCGGCGCCACCCACATGTAGTTACACGACTCTTTGCACAGTACATAATGTATCCGGTACTGATTGATATACGCGCGCAGAAGATGTTGCCTCCAACATCAATTTTTGATCTTGAATATGAAGAAGACACATACAACTTTACCACTCTCGCTCGCAATTGTACCCCAACCAACCCTTGCGAAAACCTAGCTCTAGCGGTCTGAGTGCCGATTGGAGCGAGGGGTATGTATGATAACAGCGACGGATCCAGCAGACACAATAAACGATCTGCCGCTAAAGAGAAATACCGACGGCTTATAGATCGGCGGTTCAGTCGAGTAACTGGCTGCAATCTATATCTTTTTTTAAACGTTGAATCCAAACATGTTCCGTTTCTTCGAGATCACACACCTTCTTCTCATTGAAAGAACTTTTTAAAAATATGTTCCACCTCAAACTGCCGTGCAAAACAAACACCAGACAAAAAAAACTAAAAAAAAAATTCTAATTTTCACGACAAGGTATTCGAGAGCTCGTCAGCGCGCATCCATCGACGGGGTCCCGGTGGATTTCGTTTGCGTAAGTCTGGACTATATATATATATATATATATATATATCTAGAAGAAGAGCTTCGGTAGGCGGTACGATTTTGGACCAGGTCGGGCTGGAGAAAATCTAGATGTGTTTATTGCAACTTATCGGGTGTGTGTGGCCCCCCGCACCGGATTAACTATCGGCCGCAGAAGCTTGGTAGGCTACACCGCGCTGACTTCTAAGTTTTCGGTTGGGCCCCCCCCCCCCTGATTACCTATACATCGTCTCAGCGGTATTAAGTGTTGCCGTGCGCCACAAACAAGGATAGAAAAGTTAAAATAAAATCTTATTTTCGATGCTGCTCTTATTCTAATATTTTGTATGCTTGCCCTTTGCATCAATAACTGCTTGATACTTTTTGTGCATATTTTCTCCTGATACAAGTTCTAGTATCTTTTCATTGTCAATCCCCTCCCATGCTCTTAAGATAACTCATCATAGCTTCGCATATGATTGATGAATAGAAGTATCAATAGTTTCTATATAATCCTTAAGCCAATCCCAAACTTTTTTGATAGGATTTAGATCTGAGTAATAAGGAAATCATTTGATTGGATAAATTCCACAACCAAGAAATCGTAGGGTCGTAGCAGCAGCAGCATGTGGTCCTGCATTGTCCTGCTAGAATACTAGGCCTGGATATAACTGTATATACTTATGAACTATAGGAAGAATCTGTTTATAGTACGAGACCGAGTTGATACTCTCCCAAGCCTTTTCCTAAAACAAGTGTTGTCCTTTGCCATATTTCCCACTAATACTCCCCCAAAACATTTATCCAATTCTCTGTTGCCAGTATGGCTTAACATAATTAGGGTAGTATAATTCTAATGATCCAATTTTTCATATAACCTTTACTCTTTTATACTTTCTTGACTTTGTTTAGGTTTCATCACTCCATAATTATAAGACCATAGCATAGATCTTAGGGCTTAGCTAGCAGTGTGATGGCTTAGAGACGATGGAGGATCTTTGATGTAAAGTATTCTTGGAGATAATGTAGCGAAGTTTGGATTAGCAGAAGCACTCTTGATTCTGTAGAGTAAAAAACTAATCACTGCCCATTCTACTATGGGCAGCGGACTACTTGAATACATAGTTCAGCCGGCTCCCCGACGGCTGCCTCGTTCTCTGACCCAACTCCCATTATCTTGACTCTTTCTGCTACCGACTGTGTCGTCTGCTACCGGCGATGTCGTCTGCTACCAGCGACGTTGTCAGATCAATATCTACTGCTTTCAGAAGTCGTTTTTCCAGTGTACCGCTTTCGTAGCGACGTCTTTGTCAATGGAGGTAGAAAGCTGTTTCCGTTGTTTGCTTGGCAGTTATATACAGTTGCAGATATTGCTTGCTTATGGATTATGTCGTCTTTGTGGAGGTCTGACGTCATTGCGCCTTCTGGCAGTTGGAAGTGGTTTTGAAAGTCCGACGCGGTGTAAGACCGTAGCGTGGATCTTAGGGCTTAGCTAGTAGTGTGATGGCTTATAGACGATGGAGGCTCTTCGGCATAGAGTCGTCGTAAAGTGTTCTTAGAGACAATGTAATGAAGTTAGATCAGTAGAGATACTCTTGATTCTGTAATGTAGAAGAACTAATCGCTGCCCATTCTACTATGGGCAGTAGACTGCTTAAATACATAGTTCAGCCGGCTCCCTGGCGGCTACCTCGTTCTCTGATCCTACTCCCATTGTCTTGACTCTGTCTGCTATCGGCAACGTCGTCTGCTACCAGCGATGTCGTCGGATCGGTATCGACTGCTTTCAGACGTCGCTCTTCTGGCGTACCGTTTTCATAGCGGCGTCTTTGTCAATGGATGTAGAAGGCTGCTTCCGTTGTTTGCTTGGCAGTTGTATGCGGTTGCAGATGTTGCTTGCTTATGGATCATATCGTCTTTATGGAGGTCTGACATCGTTGCATCGTCTGGCAGTTGGAAGCGGTTTTGGAAATCTGACGCGGCTATGAGCCTCCTTTGTGGGAGCCTCATTGCTAGTGCCTTACACGTGGCTATGAGCCTCCTTTGTAGGAGCCTCATTGCTAGTGCCTTACACAAGTTCTCTGAATGTATATCTAGCTTCATCATGCACAAGCTCTCAGATAAATAACTATCAAGAGCTCTCTATAGTCTATCTCATAATCTTCTTCATAATTCTATCTTTCTACTTCTTTTACTATTCCTGTCAGATACAATACTTTACAACAACTTAGTTATATATTCAGGATCTCTAAACTATATGACTCTCACTTAACGATTTTTTTTGAAGTCAAATCTAACAGATTTCTTTGTTCAAGAGAGACTAAATATAGTACAAGTAAATTGCAATTCTACTGATATTCATAATACTAAAAGCATGAATACAAAAAGCACTAATACCTTAATCATAAATACAGATAACAACATACTACACTTTAAAATTTCAAAGCTTGTAAGTATCATACATCTCAAAAATAAGACTGACAAAAGTATTTACAATTTGTTTATGGCCAGAAGTTATATAAGATACTCTCATGTCTTTTTGGTAATAAGAATAAGACTTATTGAATTACTCCCAATATAGATAGCCAGGCCCTACTGACATGCATCTGCATTCAGGTCAGTACTTAAGCCTATAGAAGAAGTATCTAATTACTAACTCAGTTTTAGGTAATATAAGCTTTCATCCTTAATAAGCAGGAGAGTTTTTAGATTGTTAAAATTACAAGATATCCTTACCCTATCCTATAATACTACCAGATACATTTTTTACTAGCATTAGCCTTAGTGATGACTTTCATATTATACTTTTTGGATAGTCCTACTTTACTATATCTAGTCTCTCAATCTGACAAACTTTAAAGACCCTCTGTAAGGCACTAGTAATGAGGCTCCTATAAAGGAGGCTCATAGCCGCGTCAGACTTCCAAAACCACTTCCAACTACTAAAAGGTGCAACGACGTCTGAACTCCACAAAGATGACATGATCCATAAGCAAGTAACCTCTGCAACCATATGCAACTGCCAAGCAAACAACAGAAATAACTTTCTACCTCTATTGATAAAGACGTCGTTACAAAAGCAATATACCGGAAGAACAACTTCTGAAAGCAGTAGATACCGATCCGACGACGTCGCCGGTAGCAGAAGACATAGCCGGTAGCAGAAAGAGTCAAGATAATGGGAATTGAGTCATAGAATGAGGCAACCGTCGGGGAGCCGGCTGAACCATGTATTTAAGCAGTCCGCTGCCCATAATAGAATGGGCAGCGATTAGTTCTTCTTACATTACAGAATCAAGAGTGCTTCTGCTGATCCAAACTTCGTTACATTGTCTCTAAGAATACTTTACGATGACTTTACGCCGAAGATCCTCTGTCGTCTCTAAGCCATCACACTACTAGCTAAGCCCTAAGATTTACGCTACGGTCTTACACCCTCTATAATCTATCCTATAATTTTTATCATAACTTTACCTCTAACCCTCTCTGCTATTCTCAGCAAGTACAACACCTCTACAATAAGTTAATCCCATACTTGGAACTTCTAAGCTATATGAATCTTACTCGACACTTTTTTTCAGAGTCGCATTCAATAAGTTTTTTTGCTTAAGAAAAAGAAAAAGATGTCATAGTAAATAATAATTTTATTGATATTTATGATATCAGTGGTATAAACCCATAGAACTATAATATCTTAACTACAGATATAAATAACAACATACTGAAATCTGAAATTTTAAAGCTTATATATATATTATATCTTAAGAAAGTAAAAAAAATGAGACTAATAATATGCCTCATAAACTTACTAGTTTTATATATGACAAGAAGTTTTGTCTGATATTCCTATATCTCATTGGTATTCAAGATAAGACTCATTAAATTTTCTTCATTATAAATATTAGTACCCTACTAATATTTATTTCTGATTAAGTTAGTATTTAAATTTATAAGAAGAGCATCTAGTTACTAATTTAACTTTAAGTAGTACAAGCTTTTAGTCTTAATGAGGAAAGAAGCCTTTAGATTGCTAAAATTGCAGAACATACCTATCCTATCTATAAAACATTATCAAGTATTTACTTTACTAGTATTAATATTATTGATAACAACTTCTGCTCTATGAATCTACTCTATCCTTAGTTTCATACTGATAGCTCAATAGTTACATACTATATAGACAAGAGATGAGATCCTCTGATGATTAAGACAGAAATTTGTAATAGAGGTGAGTTATAAACTCGTAATTGGGACTTATCTAACTGTATTTTAAACAATTTTGCAAGCTTTCCTATTGATTTTCCCTCTCAAACTTACTATTATTTAGATCAGGTAAGAAAAAAATCCTATAAAAATGGTGAGCAAACTCCATTGAATCCAGTAGTCAAATCACCTACATATAAGTACTAGTAGTAACTAGTAACTTTTCAATGGTATATGTAATACCTAACTTCTTCATTACATATTGAATAAAGAAGAATCTCTTGATATGTAGAATAAGATTAAATAATAAAATAAAAATTAGTATCTTATATAAACTTCCTTTACTAATTATAATCAACATTCTTAGTGATGTACGGAACCAGGCCCGATGTCGGGCCGTCTTCCAGCTGCACGTGATCTGGCATTTTGCTAGCAAGGCCGACTACTGGTAGCTGATAGCTGAAAGCTTGCAGCGACAGATTCGAGTCCGTAGTCGTCTTCCCATTACCAGACCATTCTCCTTCCGTTGCGGACCTCGAATGGAATCAAAGTGCTCTCGGAATAACCGGTGGGATAGCCCAGGTTTCCGATGCATACGATGACTCCACACTCTTCCACGTCATTCGCATGCGATGTAGCCCAGCATCTTCGAGACAATGCCCGCGAACTTTCCAAAGAGACTGGGATTAAGGCTTTCTGCAGCGCACTACAAGGCGAGCTGGCGAATGTTCGGCAACATCTTGAGGATCTCGGTGAAGAGCTAGGCAAGGCTATAGGAGAGTCCCGGTTGGTGAAACTCCTAGACAATCTTGAAAGGCTGTGCCAGGTGAGCTTGTCGGTAGTTCAGAATCGGTAGCACAGTTGATAACATAATTTAGTGGCCTACACGTTCCAGTAGCTCCTCATGCCTCAGCAATACATTTGACCGCAGACGGTACCCGACCCTCACACGACTCTTGACAAATAGGCAAGTGGTGAAGAAAGCTATGAAAGATTTCGCCTCTGACCGGCGGGCGAAGAAAGATCGCGAATCCCTGTTGAAACTTCTGAATGCATTTGGAAAGCCCAAAAAATGTGCCCCTGGTCCTGAGCTTTCCGAACTCGAACCAGCAGATACACAAGAGCAGGAGGACTACCAGGCATATATCCGAGCCTTATACGCTAGCCTGGCCTCTCATTGTTTGTGCACGCGGGGGGATGGCCGGAAGGAGATTACAGCCAACCTTCGCTTGAATAGTTGTTGCACTCCCGGGGAGTTGGCCGATAGCGTCAACTTCAGACTATTCTTTCTCGATCATCCCCATTATCATGAGGCTGATGGTACCTGTCGGTGGCAAGACGCACGGATCTGCGTCCTACGGAAGAGGTCAGTTACTCGGCTCTGCTGGACAACGACTCACACATGGCTGATGCTATTTTAAGGGGCATTAAGTTGAAAAACGAGCAAGTTAGTGACAACATTGCTCATTCCGGCAAAATGATCTCTATGGAGACCTTCTGCGAGATCATTACCAACCGCAAGCGGACACAGTTGAAGCTGGTCATCTCGGATAACAGCCTCGTATTACAGGGTCCCGGTGGTCTCTCACAAGATTTCCTTCTTGGTACATCCAGTGTCTCCCTCGCTAAACTACTCGACGTTGCGAAACTCTCTCGGAAGATGAAATTGCTCTTATCGTATTTCCTGGCTAAGGCAGTCTGGCAATTCTATGATTCCGATTGGATGCAAAGGGAATGGACGAAGGAGACCGTTCATTTCATGTTTGAACGACGGTCAAAGACCCCGAAGGTCATCTCCATCAATGAGCCGTTTCTCTCCGCTCATTTCGATGGCTGCCGCCAACCACGAGATGTGGATGACGAGTTCAGGTCACATCTCTTCCCAAAACTACTAGCTCTGGGTATTATGCTCCTCGAGATCGAGCTTGGCATCAAGATCGAAGAGCACAGGATGCTAGAGGACCTAGGCCCGGATGGCGAGCCAACTGTGAATGCCGACCATATCGCTGCTATGGAGGTGTTCAACAAAACCGAGTTATGGGAGGAAAAGGAAACCTTTAAGGCTTTCAAGGGCGTGATAAAGACTTGCCTAACTCCGGACGAGTTCAACCCTTTTTTAAATGATGTCCAAGGGCTCCGTCATGCCTTCAAAAAGCACATCGTCAATCCACTCCAGGCTCTGTACAAGACTGCTTGGGAGAATCCAGACACATCACATGTTCGCGCAATTGAGCTCGACTCTTCAGGCCCATCCCTTCCAGAAACCACAGGGGAGACTTCTCGTCATGTGTCGCCCTTACCTGCGCCGTTGCCCACTCTGTTACCGGCGACTCCAGCATATCAAATGTCATACTACTCGCCTGCAACGCACTCAGCTGCCAGGATGCATGCTCCGTCATTCTGTTATCCCATGGAGTAAGTCTTGGCTGCCATCAGATGAAGTCATGAAACTAACCAATTTAGATCCGCCGTTTCTACACCATTGACCCCATTGCCGGATGCGATAATGTCGGCTAGGTAAGCTTCTTGTTGCCAGTTCGCCTGCCACAGCTAAGGGAAGAAGCAATTCGAACTTTACATCGGATGACTGGTTCAGAGAACTCGACAAGCTGAATTTAGTCATTCGCCCTAAGCCCAAGGAGAAAGACAGCACCTATCAACCCGCGAAGATAGCAATTCTTGATACGGGGGTCAGCGAAGACTATGCGGACTCGGTCAAGGGCTTCAAGGACTTTGTGAACCAAGATGATGATGATTGGCGAGACAACACGGGTCACGGAACGAGTGCCGTCTGGCTGATACAGCAGGTCTACCACATGGCCGAGATTTACGTTGGCAGGGTCTTCGACGGTCCTCGAGCAACAGACAAGACAGCCACTCTGATGGCTGAGGCGGTACGCCACGCAAAGAACATGTGGAAGGTCGACATAATAGTCATGCCGTCCGGGTTTAGATCGGAGGACAGTGAAATGGAGAAAGCCATCGACGAAGCACGTAACGCCCGTATCATCATCTTCGCAGCGGCTTCAAACTACGGCAACGTTGTTGATATCGCATTTCCCGGCCGCCTCTACATTGACTTGAAGCTTCTCTGTATGTTTTCTACCGACCCTAACGTCCGGGCCCTTCCTGGCTTTAACCCATCGGCGTTATCAAAAGCAAGATATAGTTTTGCTATCCTCGGAGAGAACATCAGCCTCCCCAAGCTGGAAAAGCCTTTGTCAGGAACCTCATTTGCGACGATGATCGGGGGGGCCGTTGCAGGTCGCATACTAGATTTCTCACGGCACAAAGACAACCGTGAGAGGATCCGGCGGATTGATAAGCTGCATACCGTTGAGGGCATGTCGGCAGTGTTTGAGAGAATGGTGGAAGGCGCCGTTGATAATGGCTATCACTGCATGGCGCCGTGGAAAATCCTTCCGCCTGAAGCCAAGGGTGAGGAGCCGGCACCGAAAAGACTACGAGAACGAGCCCATATTTGTGAGACCATATCAAGGGCCTTGGAAGATATGTATAAGAAATGATGGAAGAGATAATCGTCCACTTGCATGTGTGCTAAGCATATTTGCCTCTGTTTCTCGTCCTCTCTCTTGTAGGCCAGACCGAGCGAGACATTCCTCTTCCCTCTGTGTGCTTGGAAATCCGGCCAGACAGTCAACAGTGCTTACGGCTGCAACTCCACATTCCTTTGCCAAATACGACTGACGGTTTTCTAATGGGGCAACTCGAGAAGGCGATCGCATTGACAAGCCGGGCGACGCGCAAGCGACTCGCATTTCTCTTCTCCGCGCTCAGATATCAGCAACGTGCACCGTGCGAGATAATGCGAGGCATGCAAATCAGGGACAGGCATCAAGATTCGCGTGAGGCGCGCGAAACACAGCCGGCAAATCATTTAGTATAACGCGCCTGAGATCAATCGTTTCCTTCTGTACAAAGAAGAGAGGAGTTATATTCACAGGAGGGTGTTGAGGGTGCGAACGGCATTTGGCAGAGCTCTGCGGGTGCGCTGAGAGATGGGCTATGCCAGGCTAGGCAGGCTAGATGCGACGGAAACTAACAGCATACTGTGGAGGCAGAATCTGAGCCCGGGCGACTAGCTAGAATTCTTGGCGCGGGTAGCTTACCTACCTCGCTGCCGCTCGTTTTTCTGTAGTATGTAGGCACACGAAGCAGAGCATTGAGCACCCTACCCACCGGCCACCGATACCCTCCTCAATACCAAGTAGGTCGTAGTATACAGCTGCCCAGGTATTACAGCGCGCTGTGGATGGCATAAGGCAAGCAGGAGGATTACTAATGCATAGTATTGTGAAGGCGATTTCTGAGCTTATCTACAGTTACGCGAATAAAGTCTGCGTACCCTTACCAACCCATCTAACAATGCCTCCCCATCCACCAATTCGACGCAAGACACGTATTGAGCTGACTCCTACCTTACGTGCATGCATATGCAAATTACGATCTATTGGCTGGTCATATGCAAAGATTGGTGCTAAGCATAAGCTCTCAAAATCAACTGTTTTAACAACATGCAAAAAGGAAGCAAAACGTGTGGACAATGTGACATGTCCTTGAACTGGAAGACTACATATTATTTCTGAAGAATTACATGATTGTTTCTATGATATTGCTATATATATTAGTCCTAAAATCACTTATCACGACTTATGCAACAAATATGCATCTAAAATAAGAATTTGTTGTATTCAAAAGTGTTTTTAGGATATGCATCTTTGGAAATAGAGAATGCTTGAGTGACCAGAACTTACAGAAGAAAATACTGCTGTACATTATACTTGAGTTATAAAATATAAAAATTTCGAAGACTTAGATTGGAGAAAAGTATGTTAGTTAGATGAATACAGTATTGAATGAGGGAAAGGGGGCCAAAAGATCTAGGTATTTTGCAAATCATCAGATCATTTATGGTCTGAAAACATCTAACTATACTATTGTGGAAAGTTTATTAAGTAAATGTTTTAGGTATCATTTAAGCATGGCAGTCGAACTAATTTGATTGCAATAGATGGGGATCTAGAATCTAAAAATGGTAGTATTACAGCTCAAATTTATCACAAATATTAAAAACAAATCTTCCATGAATACTTAAAGTCAATTCTATTTTTATGCATGACAATGCATTAACTTATATTGCCAAAACCATCAAAAAGTATTTGGAAGAGAAGGAAATATCAATAATAGATTGGCTATCTTATTTACCTGATTTGAACCTAATTGAAAACCTTTGATCACTTTTAAAGCAAATAATTTATAAACGATACCCTAACCTCTTTTGTATGGATGATAAAGTTGTAACAAAAGAATGATTAATTGAAGCTGCTTAATTGGTTTGAGATAAGCTTACAGAAGAGTTATTAGCTATATTTTTTGATATTATGAAAAATTGTATAGAGGTTATTAAACTAACTCATTGGTAATATATTAAATACTAGTTGAGAGGTATATAGACTTTATTTGCATTACTATATCTCACTACCACTCATTTTACCATAGAATAGATACATAAACGAGAGTATTGAGCATACTACCTACTAGCCACAATACTCTTCAAAGTATTCTAAAAGCTTGGGGTATGCTTAGTTGGATATAAAGATGGCATTTGATAACAACTTATAAAAGCTAGTAGAGAGGACTAACTAACCCGCTCCAGCCACACCTTTGGAAAGATCTACTTTTTGAGTTTGGAAAATGGAGAAAAAAGAGAAAATTAGTAACTAAGATTAGTTTTGGAATAATAAACTACTTTAAGTATTATATATTCCCTAAATTTCCTCAATCCTCTCTCTCTCTCTCTTTACTCTCCCTACTCTTTTAAGGTACTAATAATGAGGCTTTCATAAGAAGGCTCTCAGTTGCTTCGAACTATCCAAACTACTTCTGGGTACTCGAAGGCTCAACAACATCAAACCTCTACAATAATAACAATGTTTACAAACAAGTAGCTATAAGCATCCTCTGCAACCATACAGATGACAAGAATAGTTTTCAAGTTTTTTATCTACAAAACATTATTATAAAAGCAGTACGACGATCTCATAAAAATGGTAGAAGTGCCAGAACCAATGACATTGCTGGTATTAAAGGAAGTCAAAGCAATGGACTAGATCAAAGAATATAGTAACTAGTGAAGAGTTGGTGGAACTATGTATTTAAACTATCTACTACCCATGGTAGGATAAGTAGTGATTAGTTCTTCTATTATGGAATTCAGAGTACTTCTACTAATCTAAATTACTTTTTTACCTTTGTGACCATTACATTGTCTCTATAAATACAGTATAACTACTCTGCGCTGAAGCCTCCCTATTATTGTTACAAGCTATCACATTATTATCTATCCCTAAGATCTACACTATTGATTGATTGATTGATTGATTCATATACCATCCCAGCCGCCCTTAAAGTAGCTATGCGGGTTGATCTGTCTAAGGGCTATGCCCTATATACATGTATCATTGTGCTTTATCCTGTAATACTGATGACCCCTAGCCTCCCTGGCCATCCTCAATGTCTGTAAACAATTGGGTAATGCTCAACTGCCTATTCGATGGTAACACGTAAGGACCTCAATGATTATGATTCCACCCATATCTACTATATCCTCCAGGAACCCCTGACTCCCACAAAAGCCAACCAAGATGACTTGCAACACAACCAATGCAAACAAATATGGACTGTTTCTATATGTGGTGTACTGTAATGTTGTTTCTGTATGCAGTATACTGTAATATGTTTGGACAGGTTCATAACTTTAAGTAGAGCTTGCTGTTGATATCTGGTGGCAAAGGAGAAAGACCTTAAGAAATTGTTACCATATTCGTAAGATAGCGTTGTTCGCTATACCTTCCTCCTATAATCTGTAGATATTCCCCCTAGAATCCTCCGACAGTTCCAAAATTGTTGCCGTGAAGCCGAAGTCGCGCGAGAGTTGTCAGACCCTAAACTAGCCACTTTTTGACTTGAACAGCAGAGATTGTCAACTGCAGGATTTGAACCTATATGCAATGGATGTTTTCCTCCATTCAGGCCCAGAATAGAGTATATACATGCTGTCACACACCTGAAGAGGCGCTGCCAGCCACTTCTTCAGCTGACTTTCCTTCTTATTTATTCTGATTCTTAATCATGTACTTCTCAACCTCCGATACTGTAAACTGTTGTCAGGCAAGAAAACAGAGTACCCAAGTCTGTCTTTCATTGTGAGTGCATATAGAAGGAGGCATCACTTTCTTTTGTATACTGTGGCTGTAATGTTTGGTGTTCTATGAGGTTCAGAGGTTGGTTTTCGACACGTCGAAGCGTTGTTGACAGGAGAATAATCGTGTTGCTGAGCTCCTCCTAGCACTGAGGAGGGTATTAGTGGCCGGTGGGTAGGGTGCTCAATGCTCTGCTTCGTGTGCCTACATGCTACGGAAAAACGAGCGACAGCGAGGTAGGTAAGCTACCCACGCCAAGAACTCTAGCTAATCGCCCGGCTCAGATTCTGCCTCCACAGCACTTAAAGATAGCCGAATTGTTTCTCTGAGAGTTCCCAGTGGATACCATATGGAGGTGAGAGCTCGTTGTCTGCCAAGATCTACATTATAATCTTATATTAACTTGCTACTTATTATTACGAATATAGTCTAGTCTAGCTTATAAACTTCCTTATAAGCCTTATGAGCTTATTACAAAGCTTGTAACCCTTTATACAAGCTCTAACTGTAGTCCTTATATTAAAGACCTTTGCATAAACTCTACAATAAACTCACAGGCCTACCCATACTCATTAAACTCATAACAAGTACTTACCATAAAGTTTATTATATTCATTAACTTTATAACATACAAACAGAGGTTCAAGAAGCATTCTTCCATATATATAAGTTAAAAGTCTCCTTATAAATCTACTTTCTTTCTAATTTTAAATTATTAAATATAAAGTTATTCCAATATTGCTTTTTAATTACTTAGAATTGTACTAATAATAGATCTTCTAATTTATATCTATACTCTTGTAAAGATTACTATCAGGAAGCTATACTAGTTGTAGCAATACCATATAGCAGGATAACTTAATAGGGTTCTTATTACTATATTTAGTTAATTGACTGAGCTTTAGAAGGAGACTAGTAATCAGTTCTTTTATATACTAGAATTGATCTTCTTACTTTCTAATACTATGTCTACTTGTAGTCCACTTATCAGGCCACCAGTAACCCTCAGTAGAACCCAATATTT